>JAWQFJ010002223.1:7500-20000 GCA_034096865.1 Theodoxus fluviatilis | reverse complement strand
ATCTCTGTCTCTTTTTATGTATCTCTCTGTCTCTCTCTATGTCTGTCTCTCTTAATGTCTCTTTATGTATGTCTCTCTTTATGCCTCTCTCTCTCTCTTTCTCTTTATTTCTCTCTGTATATCTCTATGTCTGGCTTCCCCCCCCTCTCTCTCTCTGTATCTCTCTCTGTATCTCTCTATTTCTTTCTCTCTATCTGTCTTTCTCTGTCTCTATGTCAGTCTCTTTCTATGCCTGTCTCTCTCGATATCTGTCTCCACATCTGTCTCTCTCTGTCTGCCTGTCTGTCTGTCTGTCTGTCTGTCTGTCTGTCTGTCTGTCTGTCTGTCTGTCTGTCTCTCTCTCTCTCTCTCTCTCTCTCTCTGTCGCTCGCTCTCTCGCTCTCGCTCGCTCTCTCGCTCTCGCTCGCTCTCTCGCTCTCTCGCTCTCGCTCTCGCTCTCTCTCTCTCTCTGTCTCTCTCTCTGTGTCTGTCTGTCTGTCTGTCTCTCTCTCTCTCACACACACACACATACACACACACACACACACACACACATGCATATACACAAGCGCACCTGAGCGCGCTCGCACACACACACACACACACACACACACACACACACACACACACACACACACACACAAGTGCGCTTATGCACAATGCACCTCGTACACACGATATTTATTCATAGAAATAATGAGTAAATGACAACAAAATATTTTGGTCCACGCTTGTAATTTCGTTGTGAAACGTTTACCTGAACAAGGAACGAAACTCCGAAAGCCATCCATATATTAAAAGAATGCCTACCTGTCTCAGCTTATTTACTCTTTGAAACACAACCTGTAGTCCCTCACTTTTTAATTGTTCATTGCAGACAATGTTCAACGTCGGATTCGTCGTCAAACGACGGCGATGAAAGATGTTTTCATCGACACGATGGCAGTCATCATCTATGATATTATCCAGAGGTACGACTCTTGAAATTGCTCTAAAGTTTCGTCTTTTTGTCATCACTCAGTTTATGGATGTTTGTGATACGATTGATTGACAAAAATGGAGACTAAACAGAATCTTCATGCTGATCTGTCTGACAGTAGTAGACCTACCTGTAATCGCTGATGTATCTTTCTACATTGCAATAAAGCGTATTTTTATGTAAACATCAGCACGGAAACACTCAGTGTGTCAAAAAGAACCCCAAACATGATGATTTAAGGTGATATTGAGCGTTATCCATTGTGAATATGTCCTATACTACGCTGTATGTAATATTGGCTTCAGAAAGTGAGGATGGATGACAGGAGATACCTCAAAAACATATACTAAATGGTAATGAGTACAAGTAATGCAAATAGTTGTTGCGCGATTAAGATTAGAGATAAAGTGTTCATGAATTCCGTGACCTTTGGATACAACAGAGGGTCCTTGAAGAAAACGAGTTTCTTAAACAATTAAAGTGCAGACTGATGTGTCGCTACTATGACTGTTGGTACACTACATTACAAACAAGCGAGATATATTCCTTTTACAGGGTATTCAAGTGCAGGTCTAAGTTCGAGCAATATATCTACGACTGGGACAAACCTGTTATCAGGGTCTTGTGCATTCGTTTGTGTCTGGTATTAGCGAACTGTGTGTACGCCGATATATATATAGTGAGCCTACTACGCTGCTGTCCCTAGTTGCAATGAAAGATCCGATGATGACGTACATTTCCTATTTGTGTGTCCAGTCTACGAAGGTATACCAAAAAGGCACCCACATGTTTGTAAAGGGTTTACTATGCAAGCAAGTTTGATTAATTGTTTCTCAAATTACGATAGGAAAATAGTATTCGATAAGATACGAGAGCGCGTTTTCACTTGAGGCGATTAAGAAGAGGAGATCTACACCATGAACAGTGACATGTATGCTCGATATACTGAGTCCTTGTACTGGGCTGATGGCTTATTCAATAACGTCTCTCTCTCTCTCTCTCTCTCTCTCTCTCTCTCTCTCTCTCTCTCTCTCTCGCTCTCTCTCTCTCTTTCTCTCCCTCCCTCCCTCCTTCCCTCCTTCCCTCTCTCCCTCTCTCCCTCCCTCCTCTCTCCCTCCCCCCCCCCTCTCTCTCTCTCTCTCTCTCTCTCTCTCTCTCTCTCATACACGCACACACACGTGCGCGTGCGCGCACATACACACGGACACACATACACACACAAACACCACGCACACTGCGCATATCACACTAGAGGACGCGCTAGCAACATATGCGTATATCCATCACTCACAGCTACATGCCCCTCTGCGTCAAACCACGGGCACTCTTCCCACGCTCCTTGACAAAACCTTGGCACCATTGTCCTTTTGAAAATACCGGTTACAACGAGTTAACAACAAAGGAACACGTCTGATTCCAAGTACAGCACCACGGAATGATTCACGGGTCGGCTTTTTCCATTGACTATGTCAGGGACGGCTACTGGAATTCAACTCCTCCCCAGATATTACTGAGCCACCTTGCAGATGAGACAGAGCGAGCAATATGCGTCGCTTCCTCGAATGCGAAGGTAAACACACGAGACTGGACGTGAGCACGAGAAAGGAGCTTTCACAGGACACGACAGGCTTACAATAGCGCGAATAAATATGCACATTCCGGAACCAGGATGCACGATCGCGAAAAAACCCCACCCGTTTTTAATTAAGCATCATCGGGCATTGTCATAAACTCATACAATTCCGACGTAGGTACCACTATATATACCAGTGTATTGCGGTGTTGAAGAGAGGAAGTTTGAGAGAAGATTCCGACAAGCAGACAAGATGGGCGTCCTGTCTTTGGCCGTCTGCTGTCTTCTGCTGACTTCAGCCTCGGCAGCGACCATTCCGTCTGCAACAGGTGATCATTTTTTCCAGCTCACGTTTTAAAACCATATCGCATTTATGAGAGAGGGAGAGAGAGAGAGAGAGAGAGAGAGAGAGAGAGAGATTGTGCGTGCATTTCGTGCATTTCTCCCCTATGTGTTTTCCTTGAATAAAGGCTCATTCGTGTTTCACATAATGATTACAGAAGGTTTCACTTTTTCATATTGTTTAAGACTTTCCTTTGTCGTCAGAAACATATTTCTCAGTTCTCTCTATGGATCGAGTGTTTTCATTCAATGGTTTCGTAGTATTGTACTCTCACAGGATCATTTTCTAGTCACTCACACCATCACAGTCACTAACACAGCGACCAGCTTCCATTTCTCGCTCGTCTTTGTTCTGCACATTGACGAAGGAGTATGTACAACTGTTTCTACATGCATCAGATGACTATGTCTGGCGTATACATTTCGATACCGTATTAAATATTGTCTACATTTTGGCAATTGGTGATACATACATTCTTTGACTACCATCTGTTTCACATTACTGTCATTTTATCATCGCTCATAGTATTTTTCGTATCATCAGTTCATGTCAAGCGTGTCATTTGATTAATTGGGAAGTCTTTGTCTAAGTGGTGGTGACTGAATATTTAACATTTTACACTGTATTGCGTGCAGGACGGCGAATCGATCTTGCCACCTCTCATTCCTCACTGCATCATAGCGTTTCTATTTGTATCACTGCATTCCACGTTTTGTCTTTTGTCACTGGAGTAAGCAAACATTAAGGCGGAAATGAAATATTGTTTTGTGATTGTAACAGTCGTCCCAGGCTACCGTCCTCTACCTCACGCCTCCAAACAAACGGCTGGATTGCAGGAGCGTGCCACCGTTCCCGGCCTCTAGAAGCTGAATACGTGCTGATAGTAAATTTGTTGTTAAAGGAGCTGGGCTAGACCGCTCGTAGTAGTACGAAACCCACACATATTGTGCTGAAGTATTTGGTTAGAAAATATGTTTTTATTTTATTTATTATTTTTGCGCGCGGGCGTGCGTGCGTGCATGCGTGCATGTGTGCGTGCGTGCGTGCGTGTGTGTGTGTGTTGACTATGATTTAGTTGTCCTTGTTGGATTTATGTTTAAATATATGATTCAGATTTTGTAAACTGCTTTGTTTATGATGCGACGGCCTGACAATTAAAGTTTTAAACTCTCTCTCTCTCTCTCTCTCTCTCTCTCTCTCTCTCTCTCTCTCTCTCTCTCTCTCTCTCTCTCTCTCTCTCTCTATATATATATATATATATATATATATATATATATATATATATATGTATCCCATGTTTTCCACCAAAATGTCTGCTTCAGTAGCACTGGAATACCAGTAAGTCAGAGCTAAACAGAAGGTAGTACAACTGCTTCGAACAATGAGGTGCCTACGTAGTCTAAATACAATAGTTTTCTTTAAGCTGTTTGATGCCCAGGTAACACCAGCCCTCTTGTATAGTTCAGAGGTATGGGGTCTCTCGGGACAAGAAGATTTAGAAAAAGTGCACATGTTTGCATGCAAACGTTTCTTGGGTCTTGATGTGCGATCGCCTAATACTATGATCTATGGCGAGACTGGGAGATACCCCCTGATTCAAAATGCTTTAAGGGCAGTGAAATACTGGTTCAAGGTAAGCAAAATGCATAGAGATAGACTTCCCGAGCAGGCCTACCTAATGCTCAACAACAGCAACTTACCAGCAAAATTAAACTGGGCTAAGGCTGTTGAGGAATTTTTATCAAGAATGGGGTTTAACTTTGTTTGGGCAAACGGGGGATGCGCTAATAAGAAAAGTTTCCTGAAATCACTAGAGCTAAGGCTGAGAGACTGTTTCAGGCAAGAGTGGAATGAGAAACTCTGTAGAAGCGAAAGATTTGCAGTCTACCAGACTTTGAAAAGCTCATTTGAATGTGAACGCTATCTAAATAGGATTAACATTAAGAAATTTAGGGATTCGTTTATAAGATTTAGCTTGGGAATTAACGAGCTGCGTAATAATGTAAGGTGGTGTAGAGAAAAGTTGTTCGATCATGTCCATTCGGTATTGATAAAGTATAAAATGAAGAACATTTTTAATTCATTGCCCTAAATATACTTCTCTTAGGGAGCGGTACATAGCAAAGTATATTAACCCCAATAGGGGTGGGTACCGATACTTGGTAGACGGACAAGATACGTGGAAAACTAGAGCTTTAGCGATGTACATACATTATTCTATGAACTTAAGAAATATGTCTTTCAGTGATAACTAGACAGGTGTTGTAGATTGATCGGCAGCAGGATGCAGGTGGACGTGACTTGGTTTGGGTACATGTATTTTAGCTTTGAAGCATGGACAAAGCTTCTTTTACTAAATGTTAATAACTTGCACTTTTATATTTACAATCGCTCGTACACATCTTGGGTGACAAGTGTTTATAAACTGTACATATTTTTCTTATCAGTTTGGGTTCTTTGAGAGCTGCTTTTGACATAACAGTAACAGACTGTGATTCAACCAGTTGTGATGAACACGTGTTCTAATAGTTGAGAGATGTTAAAGGTATCAATATCTACTGTATTGTTTTACGTAATACTGTATATAAGATGCCTTAATTGTCTGGTGGGTCGTCGGCCGAAATAAACAATCAATCTCTCTCTCTCTCTCTCTCTCTCTCTCATTCACTCTCACTCACATCTATCTCTTTGTCTCTGTCTCTGTCTCTGTCTTTGTCTCTCTCTCTCTCTCACTCACATCTATCTCTTTGTCTCTGTCTCTGTCTCTGTCTCTGTCTTTGTCTCTCTCTCTCTCTCTCTCTCTCTCTCTCTCTCTCTCTCTCCTCAATTTCGTGCTGCTTTTGCACGGTTCCGTATGGGATGCACAGCTTTGAGAATTAAATCACGGTCGACAAGGGCAGATAATGGTGCCTTGAAGGGCCCTGTATGTAATTGTAGCGAAATCGAAATCGAAATTCACTTCTTAATGTACTGTCCAGAATAATATGACATTAGACAAAAGTACTTGTCAAAACATATGCAAAATGTTCATTTCAATATAACCTACTTGATGAAGGGAAAAGACGAACGGAAGATCCGTGACGTCGCAATGTTTGTTTATTATGCGTTCCAAAGACGCTTGCAGAAACTGCAATACGCTGCTTCAAACACGCAGGGTAAAGAGTAACGCAACTAACGCGATATCTTACATTTTATTCCAATGTACATTTACCCATTATACTCCTAGGAAACCTTGATATTTGTATATTTCAAAGTCGTGTTCTTTCACCACACATTGTGTATAGTAGAGAATCTTACACATTGCATACTTCGTTTTTAACTTGTACATATATCTATTCATCTTCGTCAATGGGTCGTCGGCCGCAAATAAAGAATCGAAATTGATCTCTCTCTCTCTCTCTCTCTCTCTCTCTCTCTCTCTCTCTCTCTCTCTCTCTCTCTCTCTCTCTCTCTCTCTCTCTCACACACACACACACACACACACACGCACACACACACTCCCTGTGCTCTAGCCTGCCGAGCAGCACGTTTCTCTTCGCTCCTGACGTTTCTGCATTAGCAATGGCCGGAGAAGAGTTCACCAGGGGTCATATGGTAATTAGCAGCACAGCCATGATGGTAGGTTGCATAACTTCCGGTGCTATATGTTGGGGTATATTTCGGGTCTGTGTTGAGGAGTGATTATCGCTAGATCGTGGCAAAAGGATTGCATTAAAGCATGCAAATAGTTTAATTAGATAAAAAAAACTAATCGAAAATAGTCATAATATAATATTGTAACGTATACTTTCTGCACAAAACCCACAGAAGATAAGTAAACAAACCACACCAACGTACCTAGCAGACGAACACGATCGAACCGTAGCAACTACGCCAGCAGACGATCGAGCTTGTGTGATATAATGTTTCATGTAAAGCTCGAATGAGTGGAAGCAGATAACTGTTTAGTTCTGGCTTTCAGTCTGTATGTCTGTCTGTTGTTTTTTTCCCCTGTCTCTTGTCTCACCTTTATTTAAGTGCTCCTCGTGAGCTCTACTGAACCCACGCGAGCACCTTGCACGGAAAAAACGGTTCCAGTCCATGACAAAAACATACTTTCGTGTCCGCTGTGAGCTCCTCTCAAGCCAGTCGGTTACTTTAAAACTATTCACTTTTTGACCGAAGCACAAGTTTTTAAAGGCACGTCATCTGCAGCACGGCCTGAAGGAGAAAACAACACTCTCGCCAGCTCATCAAAATTCGACGCGTGACAAGGAGGAGGAGGAGAAGGAGGAGGAGGAGGAGGAGGAGGAGGAGGAGGAGGAGGAGGAGGAGGAGGAGGAGGAGGAGGAGGAGGAGGAGGAGGAGGAGGGAGGAGGAGGAGGAGGAGGAGGAGGAGGAGGAGGAGGAGGAGGAGGAGGAGGAGGAGGAGGAGGAGGAGGAGGAGGAGGAGGGAGGAGGAGGGAGGAGGAGGGAGGAGGAGGAGGAGGAGGAGGAGGAGGAGGAGGAGGAGGAGGAGGAGGAGGAGGAGGAGGAGGAGGACGAGGAGGAGGAGGAGGAGGAGGAGGAGGAGGAGGAGGAGGAGGAGAAAACTATAAAAAAAGTTTACACAATAATTTCTACATACATTGCGCAGTCACTAAAATAACAATGAAACAGGAATTACAAACTTCCTCCTTCAGAAGGCTAGAAGCAGCCCATGTTTATCAGTCATATCACGTAGCGACGTAAAAGTAAATGTTGGCTCAAACTTGACCCAGTAACCCGAGGGAGACGGGACAAAACCCGCTACCGCAACAGCCATTCACTCTGTCAGTCCGTACCAGAGGGCAAGCACGCTCCGCCTGGGACTGAATAGCGGGGGATGAAGGGGTCCTCAAGCTCGCATTTCGATCAGTTCGCGTCACGGCGAGGAAATCCCCTTTCACAAGCATGTCACCACGCCCGCCCCCGGTGCACTGGAGAGGACAGTCGCCTGAATGGATGTCTCGGTTTCAAACCCCCTCTTCAAAAGCCTTCCTGTCCAGGAGCCGGGAGCCCCAAGGTCTGCGAGGAGAATGTGACAATGGCCCAATGGAAATCGTGATTTAAAACTTGTCCTCAGAGGTTGCTGAGTCGACTCTCGACAGCATGGCTAGAGCGATCGACCTTCAACCTTTTGCGAGCAGCTTGTACGACGCTCAAAACTGCGCAGTTCTGGGGGCAGAATGGTTGAACCAACATATGAAGGAACGAGTGAAAGATGTGGTACACTCCTCTTGCATTTAATGGAATGAAAATCCATGACTATAACGTTTCCACAACTGATTGGCGTAGGAGCTGTTTAAGTCTCGACTTCTCTAGATATTCACCTTTCACGATTAGCATAGGGAGACACTGTGGGTCTATCGTTACCCTCATCCCACAGGGACGTCTATTCAGAGGACTGAACGTCGTATCTTCTGTTGCTTGTGGGGACGGTTTGCGAGCTCGCTTTTGGCTCACTGAACGAGGGGTAGGGTCGTGTGACTTTGAAAGTGTGACGTAGTGCGTTACAAGTGTGACGTAGTGCGCTACAAGTGTGACGTAGTGCGCTACAAGTGTGACGTAGTGCGCTACAAGTGTGACGTAGTGCGCTGCAAGTGTGACGTACTGCGCTTTAGGTGTGACGTAGTGCGTTACAAGTGTGACATGTGACGTAGTGCGTTACAAGTGTGACGTAGTGCGCTACAAGTGTTACGTACTGCGCTACAGGTGTGACGTAGTGCGTTACAAGAGTGACGTAGTGCGCTACAAGTGTTACGCACTGCGCTACAGGTGTGACGTAGTGCGTTACAAGTGTGACGTAGAACGTTTTATGTGGGACTTAGTTCGGTCAAAGTGCGAAGCAGCACGCACGCCTCTGGATCTCCTTTGACTGAAAATGTTTGACATACCACTCATTTTGCAGTATCGGCATTGTCAAGTATGATGTTGTAGTCGTGAACATATCCTCGAACATTTAATTTTAAAAAACTCCCCTAACTTACCACTTTTCCTGGAATGATGAGTTAGGAAGGGGCAAAAAACCATTCTTACCCCTGACAGACAAGAACATCTTGTTGGAATCAGTGCTCGATGTCAGTGATCAGACTCGTGCCTTGAAAGGATGATTAGTTGCAGAGTAATCTCTGTGCACTGATATTTCCATCCTTGAGCTGAAGAAGTGTTTGCAAGCGTCTACTTTGATTGATCCTACTTTTCTAGTGCAATAAAAATAATGGAATATAATGAATAGTGTTTGAATAATTTGAGTGTGGTAAGTAAATGGTTGAAGCCAGTCTGTGAGATATGAGAAACTTTGAAAACCTAGTCCATTTTTTCTTTGTCGAGTGCAATGTGTAAATGTCTTGATCTAGTCCATCTTGTCTCGTTGGTTTGCTTTACTTCATCCCAGTTCAATTAGTTCCTAGCTCGAGTTGAGCAGACCATATGCAGACACTTCTACACTTTGTATTCGTATCCCGTCAAATTATAGATGGGCGTTGCAGTACCTTGACCACCTAACCAGGACATGTGTGATCGTTGTCGCTTACACACACACACACACACACACACACACACACACACACACACACACACACACACACACACGCTTACACACATGCATGTACTTAAAAAAGAATCCACTATTCTTTCATTTACCATTCTAGCACAGTTCTTTGAGGTTATACTAAATCCTTTACTCGTAAGGGAGTCAATGTCCTGGAAAAACTCTTCATCAAGGCTTCGCTCAATACCATAGATTACTATCAAATTAATATAAAAAACACTTAATCAAATCCGATCACATATGTTCCAGCTTAACATTTTCATGCTTCACCAGTTACAAGCGGCTCTGTGCCCTTGCTCTAGATCATCTGTCCAACATTGAGGTCACATTTCCTCCTATGAGCGCGAAGCCACTGAAATGCGTTGCTGCAGTCGTTGACAACGTATTGAAACATGACCGGCCCGTTGATTTATTTTTATCCCAAACGCGCGTATATAGGGACCCTGACTTCGGGAGCCTTCGGCATCTTCGGACGTGACGTCAGCAGTCGCGAGGTTCTTTGGATAACGCTGGTCGCCATTTTTCTTGTTCGATTCGAATGGAAAACGATGAAGTTTAGGAATACTGAGGCCTAGTCAAAGAAACTGTTGCAAGAAAACAGTATAAATTTATCAATACTATTTGTTTGTCAAATGAATAGTTCGCTAAAATCGCATATTTAAAAATTATAAAATCGACCGCAGATTCCAGTCTCAATCTCGTAAATGCAGTAATGTTTACAGAACGGAATGAGCAGAAAACAGCTGAGACGAAAAACGTTGTCATCAACTTCGCATCGCATTGCCTCTAGAGTTTTGACGCTGAGAGTGAGATCGTGAAAGAGACCTGCATTTCGCTAGCCTTATTTCTTTGGAGAAAAAGCAGTGCGTGCGATCACTGAATCAGTTTGTTTTCGTAACTAGATCTAGCGAGATGTCGACCACATGGCGAGAGTGATATCGTGAAAGTGAACCAGTCCTAGCATGAAAAAAAAGGAAAAAAACGAAGTCGAGGCAACATGTAAAGAACACCAGATCGCTGGACGTTACACGTGAGGTAACTGGTTCATTAACGTGACTGAAGTTATAAACTAATTAACACTTTTTTCTGCCCTTTTGCCTCAATCCTTCCACATCAATTCTGAAGTGGCCTGTGACAACTGTCACTTCTCTGAGCAATAGAATGGAAGCAGGTATTTGTTTCTTATTCAATGACTTATTATTATTTGTGCATTTAAAAAAAGGTTATGCATAGCTTCAAAAGGATGAAGATTAATAGTTGCCTCTTTTAAAGACATTTGAGAAAGAGAGACACAGAGACACACAGAGAGAGAGAGAGAGAGAGGAGAGAGAGACAGATAGAACAGACAGGCAGTCAGTCAGACAGACAGACAGACAGACAGACAGACAGACAGACAGACAGACAGACAGACAGACAGACAGACAGACAGACACACAGACACACAGACAGACAGACAGACAGACAGACAGACACACAGACAGATAGACAGACAGACAGACAGACAGACAGACAGACAGACAGACAGACAGACATACAGACAGACAGACAGACAGACAGAGCGAGCTGGGGAGGGGAGAGAGAGAGAGAGAGGAGGGGGAGAGAGGCAGACAGACAGACAGACAGACAGACAGACAGACAGACATACAGACAAACAGACAGACAGACAGACATAGAGACAGACAGACAGAAAGACAGACAGACAGACAGACAGACAGACAGACAGACAGACAGACAGACAGACAGACAGACAGGCAGGCAGGCAGGCAGGCAGGCATACAGACAGACAGACAGACAGACAGACAGACAGACAGACAGACAGACAGACAGACAGACAGACAGCAAGACAGAGATCATTGTGAGAGTTGACAACACTGAAGATAAAGACACTCAGTTTGCAGTTGATGAAGGATATGCAATCATTTTGATTTATTTTGAGAAAATTGCAAACACAATCATCACTAACTTTGTAGAGACCATGCATGACCTTTGATGAGAACTGAGAGGAAAAATGATGATAATAATAAAGATTAAAGTAACATATGCAGACTCTAACTGAATAGCTACTATGCATTAAATTAAATAAGTTCCATCCTTCACTAAATCCACATTATATGGACATCCATATTTTAGAGGATTATGTTCCTAAGAACTTGTGCTTTATTGTTCTCATACATATACTCTTTAAATTATGATAATGTGTGTTATGTGCTTTTCCAAATCATCTATTTGACAAACATACGAATTAATGTAGGTGACAAATCCTTCCCTTTGATCAAGGTGTGGTGATCCATTTAGCTTACTAAAATATTCCTGTTTCAATGCAGGTATGAGCTAAACCACTTTAAATGCAATATTGTAAACCATATGTCTGATTTTGAAATACAAAAGAAGTGGCTGCACCGTCACTGTCCTGTAAAGTAGCGAAGAGATACCATGCTATAATACAGTTGTCGATCATTCTTTAATACCTGTGATATTTGTCACCCGTGATTGTACAAATACACATATGTATGTTTAAATGTAAAGATATGTGCACAGCTACTTATCCTACGTTATTCTGTTACTTTGGCAAACAACTGTGGAGAGTTTACATAGACTATACAAGACTGATAGACTATTAAACACTAAACATTCATTCATTCTGATGTTTGCAAGTCCTTTCTAAAACGAAGTCGTATTGATTGATATAATGTAGGGATCGATAAATACCATGCTAAACCCTCAATACTGCTGTATTCTTACAGACTGGAACCGTAGGGTTCTTTTTCTTTGCTTCCAGTATAGTCTTCACTCCTGCATGAGTGCATAGTCAGCTACTCGGCCTCGCCGCCTATTGAGACCCTGACTAACAGGCGGATTCAGGCGAGCAAACTTTGGCGTTTGATTATGTGCGAGGTGCAGTGCCGTGGTTCAATCCCTGGGACGGGATAAATCTGGATGATTAATTTCTTGCATTTCCCTTTCGGCTGCTATCCCGTGTCGTTACTATTTGTTGTAACCCTGTGTGTGTGTGTGTGTGTATAAGGTAACCATTTACGATGCACCCTCCCCTCTCTGTGATTCTGTGAGTGCTGGT
>JAWQFJ010002223.1:0-2500 GCA_034096865.1 Theodoxus fluviatilis | reverse complement strand
CATATGCACACACACAAATACGCCTATCCATCTATCTCACACAGACATGCACACACACACAAATACACACATATGCACACACATACATATGCACACATGTACCGGTATACACACTCGAGCACGCATATTAACACCGACACAGCAAGTACGTGCTCTATTATAGCGGCAATAGTATAACATTAACATATACTTTATTTGTCAACAAAGGAAACTAAAGTTACAAATAACACCCATTTGTGTCAATAAATGCAGTGCATCGGCACAAAATGCGTGCGCGTCCTGAGGTGCAAATATTAATAATAATAATAATAATAATAATGTGTGGATTTAATATAGCGCCTTACCATGAGTTAAGACATGCTCAAGGCGCATACATACACAACCATTACAATATACAATAACAATCAATAACATCAAAGGTAACTTAATAAACTTAATAACATAGGAGTCAGACATTCACTTCAGGCATTCCACCAACTGATGTACAGCGTCACCGCTTAACCATGAAACTGGGGAGAGGGGGAGGAGAGACAGGAGGGTGGTAGGGGGCTTAGGCAAGCTAGTACAAAGAGAACAGTGAGGGGAGGAAGATGAAGAAACTTAGACAGGATTCGGGAACGATTTCAAGAAGAGGTGAGTTTTGAGAGCAGAGCGAAAGGTCGAGGGAGATGTAGAGTGACGAACAGAGGCGGGGAGGTCATTCCAGATAGAGGGAGCCTGATAAAAGAAAGAGCGTTCACCAAATTTTGTTTTAACTGGAGGGTCCTCCGGGAACCTGAGGATTCTTGTGTCTGCGGAAGAGCGTAGCTGTCTAGCGGGTGTGTAGGTGCGCATGGGTTTAGAGAGATATTGAGGAAGGGATTCAGCGAAGTAATGGTAGCAAAGACAGGCAATCTTGTATTGGACTCTAGCACTAATGGGCAACCAGTGGAGAGAGCGGAAGAGAGGAGTGAGATGATCTGACTTTTTTGACTTACAGATGAGTCGAGCTGCAGCATCTTGCACTCTTTGAAGTTTATCGGTGAGATATGCGGGACAGCCGGCAAGAAGGCCGTTGCAATAATCCAGGCGACTGAGAATAAGAGCACAGACTAGGATAGTAGTAGCTTGAGTAGTGAGAAGGTGTCTGATTGCGCTTATCTGTCTGAGTTGTATGTGTGCAGATTTGCAAGTGTTTTGGACAAAGTCGGAAAGAGAGAGATGAGAGTCGAGGGTGACACCAAGGTTTTTGACTGATGGAACAAAGCCGACGTCAGCGTCTCCTACCCTGACAGAAGACGGGAGGGATGGAGGCGTCACTAGTCTCTGAGACTTGACAAGAAGGCATTCGGTTTTGGAATCGTTCAGCTGGAGTTTGTTGTGTTACATCCATGACTTAACATCAGAAAGACAGATCTGTAGAGTGTCTAACGTGGGTTGGAATTGAATCAAATAGAACCCCTTAAATTTTATTTTCAGTAGAACTTTGGTTTATCACGCTCCTTAGTATTTGTTCTTTCATGTAGTTTAGTGAATATATCTGACACTTCAAGTGAATAGGTTCCCAAACAAAAGTGTTAAAACAAACATTCAAACAAACACACGCTCATTCACTAATGCAAGCATGCATGCAGGTGCAATCACACACGCACGCACGCACGATCACACGCACACACGCACACACGCACGCACGCACGACCACACGCAAACAATGACATGCAGAAGATAACATCCGAACACAAAGCACCGAATTTCGCTCCACTCCTTGAAAAAAAGGACACTCATTGCCGGTCCCTATGGCAACCTGGCTGGTTTCAATGGTTTCAGACATCGTCCGTCATCGTCTTCGACGTCAGGCAACGGCGATGCAAAACGTCTACATCGACACAACGGTCGTCATCGCATATGACATCTACCAGAGGTAACATCTTTTCCGTACTTTGACATGCATTTAACTTGTTGTTTAACTGTATTACAACGACTTCCGCACTGCTAGTTTTTTTATAGATATCAAACCGCTGAGTGTACAAGTCTCACGAATCCTGTCTCTTGACGACGACAAGGAGGAGGAGGAGGAGGAGGAGGAGGAAGACGAGGAGGAGAGGGAGGAGGGGGAGGAGGAAGAGAGGGAGGAGGAGGAGGAGAGGAGGAGGAGGAAGGAGGAAAAAGAGAAGGAGGAGGAAGAGGAAGGAGGAGGACAAGGAGGAGGAAGGGAGGGGGAGAGGAAGAGAGGAGGAGTATTAGTGAGGGATGTCAAGGGTAGCCTGGACAGGCGGAGTATGTAGAGGAATGACGGAGTGAGAGATTAGGTCATGTGGCAAAGGCAGGAGGAGGCTGAGAGGAATGCTAGGCATAGAGGTAGGAGGAACATGCGGTAGGACGGAGAGATGAGGCCAGGAGGAGGAAGATAGGGAGCGGAGAGGAGAGTTAGCAATACAACAAAAATAAAACAAAATATTTGCAGCGTGCGCTCTTCTGGACTCTCCTCTCTGTCGTTCGTATTGATCCTTGTCACCTTCTT
>JAWQFJ010002222.1:47500-62081 GCA_034096865.1 Theodoxus fluviatilis | reverse complement strand
GCAGCAGAGAGAGCACGGAAGGAACGATCAAAGAAAGACACAGTGGGGGTATAGAGTTGGCGCGAGGCGACAGTTGCCACGACATATGGACACTTGAAGATCTACTAGTACGATTCACGCAGACTCGCTGATTTGTATGCCTGCATGTAGTCCCACATGCACCAAGCGCATGTGTGGATGTATGTATGTTTGTGTGTATGTGTACATCTTTCAACACAAGTCGTGTTGCTGCTGCAGAGTATACTGGTATCTAGATTTTTACACCTCAAGAAAGAAAGGACCAGGGGAAAACCCATTGAGCTAATTAAATTTAAAGAATCATCAGCCAAAACAACAAAATAATTCAAAATTGTTTGACAAGTACAAAACAAATATGTGTTGGCTGACGGCTTAAAGCCTTCAAAGATACAAAGAACGATACGTAAACAAAAAGGAACGGAAAAGAAAGGGAAAATTAAATGACAGTATTATACAAAAGAGGGTACGCTAAACACTATTGACATGTTGTAATAACTCGGCGGACCAAATAGGAGGAAAGCGGGCACCGCTTTGTGTTCATCCTGTCAAGTGAGCGAGGGAGTTGTGTGTATATGTGTGTGCGTGTGTGTATATGTGTGTGCATGTGTGTGTGTGTGTGTGTGTGTGTGCGTGTTGTGTGTGTGTGTGTGTGTGTGTGCGTGTGAATACAAATACATAAGCACGGTTTGTTTGCACGTGAATATCTTGAATTACTGTGTTGTGAGACGTAAAAAACATGGGATGAAATATGTTTTACAAGCCACTTCAGCGTAACAAGATTGCTGGGTTGCGCCACCGAAACTCGCATGGAAAAACAAACAAATGACCATTCTGACAGAACAGTTGGGGAAATAAAAGAAGAAAAAGCAGGGCAGCTACAAAAAGCCAGAATCCATTGTCGGCAGGTTAGAAAAAAAGCATCAATATTTCCCTTGATAGGATTTACTCCTGACTCCAATACAAACCTCGGCCATCCTGTCTTGCTCATTTTCCCCTGCCCAAAACTTCAGGAGGGAAGCGCCTATGCCGGGCAAACAAAGGTCACACTTCCAACAAGCAGCCGATGTAAAGGGCAGGTCGCTAAAATACGCCGGCCGCCCCTACGCGCAAAGCGCAGCATCGGCACGTTGTAGCAAGACTGGCCTCCTTAGGTGCGGAAGGACTGGTGGGGTTGCTAAGCCCGGCATGATGGCTGGACTGTGCGGACTTCCTGGATGCTGGGCCCTCAAAGACGGGAATGAGATCAGATCGAAGAGAAAGTAGGCCCGCGGTAGGCCGACTCCTCCTGCTTCTTCGAGCCCCATTCATCTCGGGCCTGAGCGAGACACCGTCTGTGACGGAGACAGCGCCCCGGCGATTACATGCCGGTCCAGAAAGATGAAGTTCTCTGTGGTCCTAACACGGGCTCCACCTCCCTGCATCTCGATGCCATAACCCAGGCGTCTTTTGAACCTTCATGATAAAGCACGCTGTCAGCTGCCTGCGGTGCCTCATCAGTAATGCCGTTAGAGATGCACTTTACTTTGCATTATTGAAAGGTTTCTTCAGCATCCGCTTCTTCTCAGCTTCTCAGAGTGAGGAACGCAAGGAAAAATTGGCACGCAAAGAATGGACAAGGAAACCTGTGAAAAATGACGGCCAAGGACATTAACTGCTGGCAAGAAAAAATATAATTTAAGAATCGCACGAAACCACAGCAGTAACTGGAGAAAGAGATGGAGAGAGAGATGTAGAAAGATGGAGGAGGAGGAGGATGAGGAGGAGGAGGAGGAGGAGGAGGAGGAGGAGGAGGAGGAGGAGGAGGAGGAGGAGGAGAGGAGGAGGAGGAGGAGGAGAAGAAGAAGAGGAGGAGGAGGAGGAGAAGAAGAAGAGGAGGAGAAGAAGAAGAAGAAGAGGAGGAGAAGAAGAAGAAGAAGAAGAAGAAGAAGAAGAAGAAGAAGAAAGCAGAAATAAGCCATAAGACAGGAAGCAGTATGCGTAGCATAGGTACAAAAATAAACTCGAGAAGAAATATAAAGATATAGAGAATAGAGGAACACGGAAAAGAGGTCAGACGAGGCTAAGCATATAGTAAAAGGAACACATGCAAGACAGAGGCTGAGGGTTAGAAGCATAAAAAGAGGATTATTGAGAGGAAGTAAAAAAGCAACAGAAGGGAGAAGCAAAAAAGACGATACAAACAGAACAGTGAAACCAAAATATGAAACTGGAAAGAGGTCACGAGGCATAGCTGGAAAGAGAACAATGTGCAGAATATTTTAAAATTTATAATCCCTAAATCCTTTACCCTTCTCAAGATCTTGTTGTCAATGAAATCATAACCTACTTTATGCAAGCAGACTCATACACTTGTTTTGGTCCTTCGTTCCAAGCAGGTAATCACAGCCGTCACTTACCGCAGGCTGGGGCAGGACGTTCACAAGCGAGGAGGAGGGCCAGCGTGAGAAAAGTGCAGTAGGTCCGCCTTATCGCCGAATCCTTCTTCATGTTTGTAGCGCGACATCGCACCCATGAATCAAGAGCGGAGCACCAGGCCAGCTTAAAGCAAGCTGTTGCTGACTACGAGGGTCTGTGGGGACTTCCCGCTGCACCTGGCACGAGGAGAGTGTCTGAAAAAGACAAGGGATGGACTTGGTTAGCATGGATTATGTTGACTGAGTCTTTGGCGGCTTTCGTTCCTGCACACGTCCTCTGATTTGAGTGTTTCGTTTTAGTACGACATTAACAACTTACTCGGTATGTGTTTCAAAGACATACCTTTAACAAAATGTTTGTTATGAATTGAGATGTTCCTTCTTACCGATGCAAGATCATTGGATTTGTCAGCTGATCCCGGTTCGTCTACGGTGCATCTACTAATTCAAGACAGCCTCTCGGTATGTCTTTACACATGACAAAAGGAAAAAATATCCATAATTGAAAAAGGTATTGTCAAATGACATTTCATAGAAAGAAAGTTGTCCAAACACAAGGTATTACCAACTAAGCATAAATAGAATGAGAATGTTTTGCCAAATAAAGTAAAACTCTTAATTACCAATTTGACTGTAGAAAAGATGTACGTCAATTAAAAAGTGAAATCATTTGACATTGAGACATGACCTTTTGATATATTTACAATTGCACACAACATTGTCGCACCTGAAGCAACCCATGAACTTGATGAAAGTTTCAATGATGCTTATATCCTGTTCCAGCCAATGCACCTATTTTTCAAACCAGAATTTGTCTTTAACTAGCAGGGGAAAGATCGAAATACACATCAGTCAAGTTCATTGGCAGAATGCAATAAAAAGGCTCAATGATCTCTGTGCTGAATGTAGCGTGCCACGGAGTTTCCCCACGAAAGGACTCCGTCCCAAATAAACCAGCTGTTCAGACATATTTTTCTTCCCTGCGATCCTTCAAGCTTAGGAAAACGTGCGAAACCGTTCATTGCAGATACCAAGGGTGCAACTATCGACACATTTCACGTTCATTGCAGACACCAAGGGTACAACTATCGACACATTTCAAGCCAGAGGAAATCTCCCCTTCAGCATGCGTAGCCTCGGCCTGCACTAGGCATAAAAACCCTCGACCGCCTGGGTGTTCTTACAAAGGGATTGATTCCAGATAGACGAGCAGAGAAAACCTTGCCATCAATCAGAAAAATATCAAAGCAGATCTGGCTCTCAGAAGAGAACGCCCCTGCCGTCATCAGTGACTTGAAAATAAGACAGGCCAGGCACTCATGATGGTGGGGCAGACTTCATATTGATCGTTGGTGCGGGGCCCTGCCTCTGGAGAAGGAGGAGATGGCAATTGTGACCAGGCAGGCGGAACCATTGCTCACTTAATCATCGACAGGCGCGCTCCCAGCCCGAGAATTAATTCCCTCCCTCACACTCGGACAAGTGCAACAGTCAGAAACTGCCTTTGAAGGACGCTCCAAGCTGGACGTCTGGGTTCAAACGATTCCGTTGTCCAGCCAGGCGCTAGCGTGAGTTCTGCCCAAATTCATGGCAATTTCCCATGAAGTAGAGCCGGAGACTGCACCCTTTCCTGTCCGTCTGGACAGTCTCAGACCAAGGGTCTCAGAACAGGTACTCTTATCCAGCCACTATCGGATTTAAGGGCATGCACAGAGGTCAACGTTGTCATGGATGTGACGTCTACAAAGTCTAACCCTCATTGAACTTTCTCTCAGGAACCGTCAAAAGATCAATGGATAGTGAAAAATGATTTGATGCAGAACGAAAAATGCGTTTGATGACCGCATTGAGGGGACTGGGCGTGAACATTTTCAATCATATCTATGCATGGACACACACGAGGTTTCGACAGTCACAGCCTGTCATTTCAGCACAATTTCTGGATAGATTTTCCCTAGAGAGTCGAAACATCAGTTTTACATGAACTTTGGGAAGTATTTGCTGGAATGTAGGCAGGGAGGGCAAATGATGGCAGATACAATTTCGAGCACTCATTCCCCACAGTCAACAGGACTTTCCTTGTCAAAAGATGTATGCTAAAAAGTATGAAATAGTCTCTGCTATGTTTAGATAAGATAAAGACAGCATCAACAGAGTTCTGCAGAAAAAGGCTTAACATACTGATCCCACCCCCCTCTCTCGTTCTCTCTCGTTCTCTCTCTCTCTCTCTCTCTCTCTCTCTCTCTCTCTCTCTCTCTCTCTTTCTCTTTCGTTTTCTCTCTCGCTTTTTCTCTTTTTCTGTCTCTCGTTCTCTTTCTCTCGAGTTCTCTCTCTCTCTGTCTCTGTCTCTGTCTCTCTGTCTGTCTGTCTGTCTGTCTGTCTGTCTGTCTATCTCTCTCTCTCTCGCACACACACACACACAGAGGAGGCGACTCCGAAAATGGTAAAGTGCGTATTTTTGTTAACCTGGCATTTCTTTAATATGTATTAGTCTGCATCTAAATGCGTACGTGAATTGTGTGTGTATGGGCTTGCTTTTCTTCAATAACCATATCACGCAACAATATGTTTTACCTCAGGTCAAAATGGTTATTGCATTCACGTGACCCAACCAATCATCGGGTTTCTAGATCGTGTTTCACTTTGTACCTCAACATTATCATTGCAGACAAGAATAGACCCACAGTGTTTTCATAGGCAATTCGTAAGATATAAATTACATGGTAAATATAAACATTTTCTCTCTCTAATCAGCTCAAGTGAATTCGTAGTCAATGGCCTTACATAATCTACTATGGCTAATATGCCATTAAAACTATTAATATTCATGTTGTCTGCATATATTTGCCAAGCGATGGGTAGTCAAGTCTGCAGAGCACGCTGAATCCATAGTCAAAGAAGCACAGTGACCCGACGACCTTTGGCTGTGGAACATGCTCAAGGATTGGGTGACAGAATGCGCCGGCCAATCATGGCCCTTGAGTGGAAAACTCTCTAGCCCGATACCGGAAAAAACAAAAGCACTTGCGCGAGAGCAGAACGCGATTACTCCCTAAATCACATGAATTGCCTACGCTGTGAGTTATCTATTTTCGACTGGAATCTGAGATGAACGATGGCCAGACTTTTCACAATAACAATCTCTGGTTTTATCCGCCTTGAAGATGTGGTGGGTTGGAATATTCATGAGAACTTCTCAGAACCCATTAAATATCAAAAGTGCGAGCACCAATGAGTGATCAAAACTGCCAAGTTACAAACAAGGAAAAACAATTACTTCATCGATCATTCGCACCGGACTTACCTTCATATGAGTTGTAGTAGATATGCTAATGAGCGAATCACTTCGAAAAAGGTAGGAATACACAATCTAAGTAGGTAAAGACAGCTAAGCAATGAATGTACATATGAATGCACACTCTAAGTAGACAAAGACAGCTAAGCAATGAGTGTACATAGGAATGCACACTCTAAGTAGGCAAAGACAGCTAAGCAATAAGTGTACATAGAAATACACACTCTAAGTAGGCAAAGACAGCTAAACAATGAATGTACATATGAATACACACTCTAAGGAGGTAAAGACAGCTAAGCAATGAGTGTACATATGAATACACACTCTAAGGAGGTAAAGACAGCTAAGCAATGAGTGTACATATGAATACACTCTCTAAGTAGGTAAAGACAGCTAAGCGACGAGTGTAAAAAGGGTCTGGGATTTAAAAAAAGAAACACATTCACAGCGTATTCTACTTCTAGACATTTTGTTAAGATAAAATGGGTTCCACGTTAAGGAGGGAAAGAGAGAGAGAGAGAGAGAGAGATAGAGAGAGACATTGAGAGAGAAAGAGAGAGAGCCAGCCAGACAGACAGACAGCCAGACAACCAGCCAGCCGGCCAGCCAGCCAGCCAGCCGCCAGCCAGCCAGCCAGCCAGCCAGCCAGCCAGTCAGACAGACAGACAGACAGACAGACAGACAGACAGACAGACAGACAGACAGACAGACAGACAGACAGACATACAGACAGACGGAGACAGACAAATTGAAAGAGAGACAGAGACATATATAGAAAAAGAGGGACCGAGATAGACAGACAGACAGACAGACAGACAGACAGACAGACAGACAGACAGACAGACAGACAGACAGACAGACAGATAGACATACGGACGGACGGACGGACGGACACATGATTGGTGCCTTGGTGGGTGGATGGATTGATGAATGGATGGATGAATGGATGGATAGAGAAAGTGAGAGTAAGTGAAAGAGAAAGTGAGAGTAAGTGAAAGAGAGAGATAGACAGAGAAAGAGAGATAGAGAGACAGAAAGACAGAGAGACACATAGAGAAACATAGAAAGATAGACACAGAGAGAGAGACATATTTATTTAGAGAGAGAAAGAGAATAGAGAGAGAGAGACTGCGTGCGAGTCAGACCGAGAGAGAGAAAAAGAAAGAAAGAAAGAGAGACTGACAGAGGGAGTGAAAGAGAGACAAAGAGATAAAAACAAAGAGAGGGTGAAAGAGAGAGAGAGAAAGAGAGAGAGGCAGAGAGAGAGAGGCAGAGAGAGAGAGAGAGGCAGAGAGAGAGGTGGGGGAGAGGGAAATATAGAAAGAAACAGGGAGAGAAAGAGAGAGATAAAGAGAGACTTCGCGGAGCGACAATAGAGAGAGATTAGAAATTCAGGAGTGACGTGGCATAGTGACGCTATGGGTAAAATCACGTGTTATCTGACGCTTCTGTTGGGACGGTTGGAGTGGGGCCCTAATTTGTGCCACTGGGTGGCAATATGAAGATTACGCCATCTTCATTTATCTTTTCTCGCCACTGAGGTTTGTCAAAACCGGCTTTGGGAGATCGTTCAGGGAACGACTGGCGGGAAGATTCGGATATCTTCAAAAACTCTTCGCTACTGGGGACTGAGAGAGTCGGCCGTGGGGAGAGCGTTGTGTGGGCTACCGTCAGAAAGATTCGGGTATCTGCGTGTCGCCAGCGGGAGTCTGGAAGACTGGCCTTGGGTACGCTAAGTTCTTTGGTAGAACTGGGATAAGGAATTTGCTTGCCACAGGGGCGAGAACACGGCCTGCAAGGAAACGGTCTGAGGTACGTTCTGTGAGTTTCTATCGCTTTGAGTGATGTGGGCGCGATGGCGGATGGAAAAGCGCGTGCATGGAGCAAATGCAGAGTGAGTGTGAAAGGAAGAGATAGTGGGTTCATTGTTTTTAAATTCCTTTTCGGATAAATTCGTAAAGAATCGTATATTAGTACATCGCCTCGTCTGTAACTGTAAAAGGGAATTTTCTCTTGTTTTAAGAGCTCTGTAAGTCTCATTCATGCTGTAAGCCGGGCGGGCTAGAGCGCCACGTGGTAAAAATGGCGGTTCGAATTGTGATTTCGTTTTGGGAAGAGTAACGTGTTTGTCTTCTTTGGAAGAGTTCCACATTGAGTAGAAATGAGAGGGGGTTCCTCATTTTGTGTGGGTCTTTTATTTCCAGGCCAAAAAGGGGGGAACAGGGAGAAAAGAGAGAGCTACGGAGGAGCACAGGGAGAGAACGGGAGTAAGCCGGGAGAATGAGTTGACGAGCGCTTCGCCGGTTGTCTACCGCGAATGTGATCAAATTGGGCTGCAAGACGTGCATCGGGGACACTGTGGAGGAGTGAATTGGCTCGTGCGTCGAGTGCTACACTCCACAGTGATCTTGAGAGCGAAGTTCGGAGTTCGAGGTCGGCGGTTGCTGGGAGCAGCATTCCCTACTGGAGGACGAGCGAGGAGGCGTCGCCCTAGGAATCTACTGGAGGACGAGCGAGGAGGCGTCGCCCTAGGAATCTACTGGAGGACGAGCGAGGAGGTGTCGCCCTAGGAATCTACTGGAGGACGAGCGAGGAGGCGTCGCCCTAGGAATCTACTGGAGGACGAGCGAGGAGGCGTCGCCCTAGGAATCTACTGGAGGACGAGCGAGGAGGTGTCGCCCTAGGAATTACCTCGACGGTGGAAGCACTGGGTACTGGAAGCGTTTGCCACGACGGGGAGAAGGATACCACGGGAGGGACCTTCAGCAACGTTTCTACGGAAATACTCGGCGAGCGAGGTCGAGGACTTCTATTCCATGGAGTGAGCACAGCTTGGGAGCTGTGAGGGTTCGGGAGCATCCTCCGAGGAGGAGGCGATGCGTGTGTGCTGTGTTTAGTGTGGTGAAGTGTTCACTGGATTATATTGAGCTCAGGAGGAGGAGACTCAAATCGGGTAAGGTGTTGAACTTCTACATTGTTTTCCTCTTAGTATCGAGGTTCGTCCTTGTTCGGGACACGGGTGACTGAACTCGAGTTAACAGGAAGTGAGAAGTGCGTTCGGAACCGCAGGGACTGGTCGGGACTGTGCTATCAATACTGTGTGACGTCACGGTTGGGGGGTCGACGTCAGCAAGAGGGGGTTTGGGATTATAAGCGGAAAAGTGACTTTGGCTATCTGGGGTGTGTGCCAAAGGGAAACGGGGTCTTTTGTGGGAAAAAATAGTACTCTCTCAGTGGTTTGAGAGAGAAAGCAGTTTTTCCCAACGTTTCACGTTAGAGAGTTTTGGGTGGAACTCCGAGTGTAGTTCCAGGTTCCTGGGTGATTATAGAACACTGTGGTTAGATTGTTGTATTTATATGCGACCACGCTCGAGTGAACTTGCTTCACTCTAGCGTTGTCAACCCCTTAGTTTTGAGTTGTTTGGCCTGCGGCGTTTGTTGACATTTTTCGTCTGTTTGACTTTGCTCATCTAGAACAGCCGCCCACGTTCGAGTACAGTGGTTCTCGAGAGTGTCACATCGAATTAAAATTGTTGTTTACCCTTATTCCTGCTCAGTGTCCTTTATTGAGGTAGTTGTATTTATTTTCTTAGTTATGAAAGGTCTCTCCAGTTATGATGGTAGGGTTTAGCTTGTAAACCCCTACTGGGTGTAACTCTCCATTAGTGATTCGATTATTCTTTTGGGGAGAAGGGCAAAACACCTAGTAAACCGCGACAAGTGCGCGAGCCTAGCCAGGATTTTGTCTAATTTTACAATTTTTGAGAAAATTGTCTCATTTTTTGTCGGACCATCATATCTTGGAGAGCACGAGACACTGAGGCAGGATTTGTTTACATTGCATTTTCATGCTGATGCTTTGTTTCTGTCATCCTTGATTGTATTTCCCTCCACGGTTACCGAGTGCGACGTAGCTGGTGAGTAATTACGTTTCACGTTTGGGTGATTCGCGTTATGGAGCTTCGTTCGGGGCGCGCTACAGGGGAGAGGGGTGATATGGCGTCAGGCGCTGAGTCCAGAGGGGATCGGATAGAACGTTGGCGTAGCCTAGCGGTCGAGCTAAGGGTGGAAGTTTCGGCCATCCCCAATTTCGTGGCTGAGCACTTAGCGAGAGAGGATGCGGAATGGGCGCGTCTGGAACTTGAACGTGCGAAGTTTGAGAGGGAGAATCAGGTGTGTGAGGAGAGACAGAAACGGGAATTTGAGGAGAAGCAGAAACGAGAGCAGTGGGAATGCGAAGAGAGACAGAAGAGAGAAAGAGAGAGGGAGGAAGAGGAACACGGTCTACGGATGCAACTTTTGGCTCAGGGAGCTAGTTCGAAAACGCAAGGTGTGGGAGAGCATCCGGGCATGGATGAAGGAGTGGATGATGATCGTGTGGATCGAGGGTTTAGGGCCTCAATTCCTCTCTTCGATGAGACCAAAGAGGAAATAGCCACGTGGTTGCGAAGGTTCGAACGTGTAGCATCGATATGCAAGTGGAATGAAGACACTTGGGCAACTCGCGTCTCTACGAGGCTAACGGGGAAGGCTGCTGAGCTATATAACTCGTTGGATGACGAGTCAGCTGAGAACTATGCGAGCTTGAAGGCAGCGCTGCTGACGCGCTACCAGCTCACAGCTGAGACTTATCGACAGCGTTTCAGATCGTGCAAGAGGAGGGAGAACGAGACGTATGCGCAGCTGTGTGCTCGCATGGAAGAGAACCTGTCGAAGTGGCAGGAACTCTCGAAGATCCCCGATCTGAAACAGCTTATCCTTCTTGAACAATTTCTGCAGTCTCTCCCTACTGAGATGACGGTGTATGTCAAGGAGAAGAGGCCTCGGACTCTGGCTGAGGCGGGCGAATTAGCAGAAATCTACGCCGAGGCGCACGATGGGTGCGAGAAGAAGCCATTCCAGCAGAGAAAACCACAGGGTGGGTTCCGGGGGTCTGGAGGAAAGGCTAAGGGAGGAAAGGAAAGAGGGACTCAAGGGATGGGTGCAAGTGGACAGAGTAGCAGGAAATGTTACCTTTGCAATTCGCCGAAGCATTTTGCGAGGGATTGTCCCAGGAGGGTGAAGACAGTGGGTGCATTGTCCAGGGGGCCTGTACGGTCTATGGGGCCTATCTCTGTCCCAACCCTATGTTTTCCTTGTAGCCTGCAGAGCTACGACCCGAGGTGTCCGGTAGTCGTGGATGGAGTCCGAGTGCAGGGGATTCGTGACACGGGATCGCAAGTGTGTGTGGTGAAACGTTCGTTGGTTTCACAATCCAAGTTCAGGGGTCGGGAACTTGAAGTGACTATGGCAGAGGCTAGTCTGAAGAGGCACTACCCAGTAGTCTTGGTGAAGGTAGATTGCCCGTTCTACACAGGGGTTGTAGAGGCGGTGGTGATGAATTCACCCGCCGCAGATTTCATTGTAGGGAACCACGCTCGGCTGAGCGATTCCCGAGTTCTGCCCGTGTACGCGAAACCGAAGTCAGTCTCGGTGGTGACACGTGCGCAGACGACTGCGAAGAAGGAAAGGAAGTCGACACCGCTGCATGTGGCTCCGCCAGGGTTAGGGGAAGTAACTCCTGGGCGTCTAAGAGAACTGCAGTTGGAAGACCCAACTCTTAGGCACTGCCGTGAGGCAGCAGAGAAGAAGAGTGTGGGGTTGACGAAGCAGTCGGGAGAAATCCGTTTCGTTTGGAAGAAAGGAGTTTTGTACCGGGAGTTTCGTGGGAAGGGGACGGTCTACACGCAGGTTGTCGTCCCGCGTCAGCTGAGACAGGGGGTCTTGAAGCTAGCTCACGAACCACCCATGGGGGGTCACATGGGGGTGCAACGAACACGGGAACGGGTGTGGAAACACTTCTATTGGCCAGGGATGTGCCCTGACACTCGTCGTTTTGTGTCATCATGCGATCAGTGTCAGCGGGTCTGCCCTAGGCCTCAGAAGGTACCGGTGGGAAAGATGCCACTCATAGACACGCCCTTTGAACGCGTAGCTGTTGACATTGTGGGGCCCATCACCCCCGCATCTGAGAGTGGGAACAAGTATATCTTGGTCCTCGTGGACTATGCCACGCGATATCCCGAGGCCATCCCACTAAAGAACATCGATGCGGTGACTGTCGCAGAGGCAATGTGGCAAGTCTGGGCAAGAGTGGGCATACCTTCCGAAATTTTGACTGACAGGGTGGACACAGTTCATGAGCGATGTCATGAAGGAGGTCGAGAGGCTCCTGGCCATCAAGGGTCTCGCCACCACCCCCTATCACGCTCAGGGAAATGGACTAGTGGAGCGGTACAATGGTACCCTCAAAACCATGCTGCGAAAGTTGTCGCAGGAAAAACCCAGGCAGTGGGACCGGTACATTCCTGCTCTACTATTTGCGTATCGTGAAGTCCCTCAGGAGAGCCTCGGGTTTTCCCCTTTCGAGCTCTTGTATGGAAGAACAGTTCGCGGCCCGATGGCAGTGCTCCGCAGTCTGTGGACTGAGGAGGGGGCCGACGAGCAGGTACGCACCACGTCGGAGTACGTGGTGGAGTTGCGCAACCGCATAGAGGAGACCTGCAAGCTGGCGCGCCAGAGGTTAGCCGCCGCTACTGAAAGGCACGCTGGAGTGTTCAACCGCAGGGCAGTTGACCGTCAGTTCCACCCTGGCGAGCAAGTGCTGCTATTGCTGCCGCAACAGCACAATAAACTCCAGCTGTGCTGGCAGGGGCCCTTTGAGGTTGTGCAGAGGCGAGGGGAGTGTGACTACCTGATCAGAACGTTCGGCCGTGAGAGGCTCTATCACGCCAACCTTCTGAAAAAGTACCGTGTTCGACAGCCGGGGGAGTTTGACAGCCCTGCCCCCGCCATTGCTGTCGCAGTAGTCGAGGAAGGGGGGACTTGACTCCGCCCGACCGCGAACTTCCCCTCCCACAGCTAGTTGGAGAGGAGTCTGCTGGGGACGTCGTGCTGGCGGATACGTTAACCGACAGTCAGAGGCGGCAAGCGTTGGCTCTCGCGGGAAAGTACGAGGCGGTCCTGACCGACCTCCCTCTCCAGACCGGCCTTGTCTCTTTCGACATGACGGTGGAAGCCGCACGACCGATCCGAGTCCGGCAGTACCCTCTACCGTATGCAAAGCTGGAGACAGTAAAGGAGGAGGTGAAGGCTATGTTGCGGCTTGGCGTCATTGAGCCTGCAGCTTCGCCTTACAATGCCCCGGTGGTTCTCGTTCGCAAGAAGGATGGTCAGTATCGGTTTTGTGTCGATTACCGGTCTTTGAACAACGTGACCATCTTTGATGCTGAACCTCTTCCGGACGTTGAACACCTCTTCGCCAAGATCGGTGGGGCGAAATTCTTCTCGAAAATTGATTTGTCCAAGGGCTATTGGCAGATCCCTGTCCGTGAGGATGTGCGGCCCATGACTGCTTTCACTACCCCGGCGGGCCAGTTCCAGTTTCGTGTCATGCCTTTCGGGTTGAAGAACGCNNNGTCAGAAACTGCCTTTGAAGGACGCTCCAAGCTGGACGTCTGGGTTCAAACGATTCCGTTGTCCAGCCAGGCGCTAGCGTGAGTTCTGCCCAAATTCATGGCAATTTCCCATGAAGTAGAGCCGGAGACTGCACCCTTTCCTGTCCGTCTGGACAGTCTCAGACCAAGGGTCTCAGAACAGGTACTCTTATCCAGCCACTATCGGATTTAAGGGCATGCACAGAGGTCAACGTTGTCATGGACGTGACGTCTACAAAGTCTAACCCTCATTGAACTTTCTCTCAGGAACCGTCAAAAGATCAATGGATAGTGAAAAATGATTTGATGCAGAACGAAAAATGCGTTTGATGACCGCATTGAGGGGACTGGGCATGAACATTTTCAATCATATCTATGCATGGACTTCGGACGAGACCTTAATAAACCGAGGTCTAGTGTGTGATACGCATTCACAACATCAAAATCACGCACTATTAAGATCCTGACGCTCATGTCCTCGACGGGTGGGTGTCGGCCACAGTAAAAACACCCAGCACACACAATTTCTCCTTTGTGGAAAACAGTGTGCCAGCGCCCTTGGCAGCAGGAGACTGGTCTCATTGACTTGAGACACTACACACTGAGAGACAGCCTCAACATCGGCTTAAGCGTCTTGAGCATGCTGCCAGCATGGATACGTGCGCTATACAAGTAGACATCATCATCATCATCATCATGGACACACACGAGGTTTCGACAGTCACAGCCTGTCATTTCAGCACAATTTCTGGATAGATTTTCCCTAGAGAGTTGAAACGTCAGTTGTAGGCAGGGAGGGCAAATGATGGCAGATACAATTACGAGCACTCATTCCCCACAGTCAACAGGACTTTCCTTGTCAAAAGATGTATGCTAAAAAGTATGAAATAGTCTCTGCTATGTTTAGATAAGATAAAGACAGCATCAACAGAGTTCTGCAGAAAAAGGCTTAACATACTGATCCCACCCCCCTCTCTCGTTCTCTCTCTCTCTCTCTCTCTCTCTCTCTCTCTCTCTCTCTCTCTCTCTCTCTCTCTTTCTCTCTCTTTCTCTCTTTCGTTTTCTCTCTCGCTTTTTCTCTTTTTCTGTCTCTCGTTCTCTTTCTCTTGAGTTCTCTCTCTCTCTGTCTCTGTCTCTCTGTCTGTCTGTCTCTCTGTCTCTCTCTCTCTCTCTCTCTCTCTCTCTCTCTCTCTCTCTCTCTCTCGCACACACACACACAGAGGCGACTCCGAAAATGGTAAAGTGCGTATTTTTGTTAACCTGGCATTTCTTTAATATGTATTAGTCTGCATCTAAATGAGTACGTGAATTGTGTGTATGTGCTGGCTTGCTTTTCACCAATAACCATATCACGCAACAATATGTTTTACCTCAGGTCA
>JAWQFJ010002222.1:22500-40000 GCA_034096865.1 Theodoxus fluviatilis | reverse complement strand
TGACTAACTAAATTACTCTTTCCTGGCTCATGAATGAAACATAATACATACCTCTCTGCCTTGTTTTTCTTGCCCGAAAACTGTCTTCAAAATAAATCGTCACTTGACTGACAAAAACGTTCCGAGCCTGTATCATTTCTTTGCTGTGTGGCAGTCTACAGAACAAATGGCCGCTTGCGTTGTCCGAGAAATGCCCTTTGTGCTGGTGCTGGTCAGGGCTGTGTGTAAGAATGGACGAGCACTTAAGGTGATGTGAAGAGTCCTGGGAATGAAATGGCCCTTTATACGAAGACTGTCTCATGGGCGTTCACATTTTCCTCCGCAAGGCTTCCAAGGCTCTTAGCAAAGATCGAGGCGGAGACAGAAGTAGGAGGGCCATTTAGGGTGTCTTAGCTAACAACCTGCGGAAGACGACGGGGTCGTGGGTTTACGGGAGGAAAGGGGGATAGGATGGGTGGGGCGAGAGCAGAGGTGCTACATCTTCCACTTGGATTCAAATTGTTAGCGGCACATCAATCGACCTCGACGTCCTGGACCAACCATAGCTGTTCTGTTTATGGCTCACTTCTCCTCCACCCTATCGCCTAGATGACCACACAGCCCACTTCAAAGGGGCTTTCTGTGAAGAACTTCCATCGACTGCCCATCCGGAAAACCCTCAGCTTTCCACCCAGGCAATTCCACAAGTGGCAGTAAGGAAGACAACGCTTCCTTAAGGGAAGGATTTGTCTGCAGCATGAAGAAGATTGTATACTTTATATCGCGTCCCATCCACACATTGCTTCCTCTGCCATTCTCACAGCTTGGTAATCCGACTTATGCGCTAAAGTCGACATGTCTTTTAGCATATGACATTAGCTATGGAAGATCGTAAAACTTTATGGATGGGAGTGAGTAGATACAGAGATGTCCTTAAAATGATGTGAAACAAGGAGTGTGATTTCATTGGTCCACTTTGACGGGCCAATCCTGAATGAAGTGACAGTGTGAAGGCAATCTTGGAGTAAGTAGCCATCACCTGAGGTGGCAAGTCCGACCTGATTTGATCGACCAGGAAATCTAAGGAGAACAAAAAAGGAGAATGAGGCTTTGATTGGTGCACCACTTCCTTGAACATACTTTAACTGTTAGATATTGACAATGGACTTACCGGCAGGACAGCGCACCAGCGCCCACTTGGGGAACGAGGCTGAAGTAATGCAGAAACAGCCTCCCTGACCTCTCAACTCTTCATGTGTGGCCACCCCAAAGACACTTTGACTTCTCATAACTATGTCATGAGGGATGCATGAACACCAATAGCAACTCTTAAGTTTGATAACTCGAGTTAGATTTGTTCAATCATTCCCTGGTGTGAAGACAGCGAACAAACCTTCTGACGGCTACCTCCAAGCCGTAGTCAATACCTTCTCCAAGCGACTCAAGATCTGCATTAAGGCTTGATGCGGTCCTTCAAAGTACAGTTCGTTCACCTATTGCCCAGAATGTTTCAGTAATAAGTAGTTTAATTAACATTTTTAATGTCCGTTTGTTTTGGTAATAAAAGCTTGAGGAAACATAACTGTCGGGCTACACTGAGGAGTAGACCGCCATTTTGAAAGGCACGTGTACCGAAGATGATGCTACCGCCTTCCATTTGCCATATATGGTGTGCCACAGAAATCGGTTTGCCTCTCTGACCGCGGCGTCGCGGAGTAGGGGCAACGCCTGCCGATCCATCGGGCTAATGGTGTCCACCGGAAGTCAGTGCCCACATGTTCCGGAGCCATCTTGCTGACTGGACGTGAGGCTGGCTTTTTCATTTCCTTCATCATCTCTCTGTCTTTCTGTCTTTGAGATGTTCCGTATTCTTCTTTCATTAGCGTTCCATTTCACCTAGGCTTCTTAAATCTTCCTTTTCGTGTACGTATCGTCTTTCGTGTTCACTGACACGTTGTTCATTGCTCGGGTCAATCATGGTTCATTTCATAATCGTGCCTCAAGAACTGTATTTTTTTCTTGAACATTTATTTCGTTAAATCCCATCCAAGGCATTGATCAAAATGTTTTCCAACCGATTCCAACAGTTTCTTTTCGAACTACTTCAAAGACGCCTTTGATGAATTCATTTGAAACTGCTTAACACTGTGAGTGTTTTTTTCATACTGCCAGGTGCCCGGTATGAAACTCTATGTGATAGTCACATCCACTTGATCATGGTAAGAATGCACGACGACTACAACTAAATAGCAATGATTTATGCCACGATCTTCCAGTTGTGAGAACAAAGTGAAAGTGTCAAGACGTTTTTCGTGGTTCATTCGATAAAATCTCTCACTGGCCAGTCTGTAACACGTGTTACGCAGCCATCATATTATTTTATGCATCATTCCTCTTAGAACGCGTTTGCAGACAAATACAGACATGTACGTGCGACTTGTGCATTATGAGTACCACAACAACATGCATTTCTAATTGGCATACGGTGGTACAGCTTTAGTTAGGTAGTCCATGAGAAAACAAACGAAGGTCAACACAGTGCATGTCGTCAGACGGCCTTCTACGCAGTAAAGGCCGGCTAGTTTTTTTATTAACGTAAACTGCATAAAGAAGCTTCAAGCAAAAAAGACAATATGAACTACTAATAAAGAAAGCATGAACTACTGTAGTGTGCAGTATGCCAAGACAATATGTCAACTTGCCTCGTCTTTCATTTCACATTTTCATTTCTCGATTCTACATGTCAGGCAAAACGACTCTGATATGAATCCATATAGACTACATAGGGGTTGCTGTTTTAAAACAACTAGAATGCACATGTTCTGCGTAGGTGAAGCGAGGCATCGGATACAGTCTCCCATACCTGCTTTGACCTGTTCCATTTCAACCGTGAATAGAGCTAATGACGAAACGGTCTGCCTCCAGTTTAAAAGCCCCGATTACATATCAATTCTCAAAAACTTATCGTGATCGTGTGCACTGAAGTTTGCCCAGATACATAAGCATTTCTATCTTGAAGAAGCAAGTAAGTCGATAACTGAACTTTAACACAGAATAGGTAAGATTTAAATATTTTGTAGAGGTTAATGTACCTTATTTATGTCAAAGTGTATTTGTATTTTTGCGTCTGGAGATGATGAGCTGAAGGGCGTAGGAAGACTTCGTCAAAATGAGCCTCCTATGGCTTTTAGATGACGGTTAAACCTACCATTTCTATACAGTAAATGTAAACAAACTTTCTGAGTCCATGCATGAACCCTGCTCAGTAGAGGCAGCATTGAAAAGGACTTCAGCCAATGAGGTTATTTGAATAGATTAACAAAATGTGAAACATCATCGTCAGTGTCAGATTGAAAAAATACTTGTACACTGCCTTGCCAATGCCACATCTGTCCTTGGCTGTATATTATTAAAAAGCAAAAACAGTACCGTCAATATGTTTGGTTTCATTAAATAAAATAGCATGATGGACTTTATCCAAGGCGACGGTCAACCAAAACACGACGTAAAACAAGTAAATGTCTCCAGCTGTTGCAGTCACTATTGTTGCATTGAACGCCCTCCAGATAATGTCCCTGCGTCTGCCTGTTTCTATTTCTGTTTGTGTATCAGTGTGCCTGTCTGTGTGTCAGTGTGTGATCTGTCTGTCTGTCTACCTGCCTGCCTGCCTGCCTGCCTGTCTGCCTACCTGCCTGCCTGTCTGTCTGTCTGTCTGTCTGTCTGTCTGTCTGTCTGTCTGTCTGTCTGTCTGTCTGTCTGTCTGTCTGTCTGTCTGTCTGTCTGTATCTCCCTCTCTCTCACACACATGTGCCCATATCATTTGCCAGTTGCAGTAAACTTGGACTGATCTGCAAATAATGGCTCAGAGCTGTCAAATTTCGGGCCACCACTTATGCTGATTCCTTGTGCTCCACATTCAGGGCTCCCCCATTCCTTATAACCTTCACATAAGAGGTCTGGGAATGCATGCTTTGGGTGTAACTGTGTCTAGAGGCGTTGGGACGTGGCACATATATGCATATATGGGCGCTCCCTCACGACCCCAACCCACTCTTTATCTCACACACCGCCTCTCTCTCTTTATCTCTCTATCTCTCTCTTTATATCTCACCCTCTTTCTCTCTCTTTCTCTCTCTCTCTCTATCTCTCTCTCTCTCTCTCTTCCCTCACTCTATTCCCTGTCTCTCTCTTTCTCTCCTCCCTCTCTCTCTCTCACCTCCCCCACCTCTCTCTCTCTCTCTCTCTCAATATAATAGGAAAATCGTAATTACTATCCAATCTACTAGGGAGGTTTACTAATTCAATACCCCCTCGTATTTCACATTTAAACAGGATGTTTTCCAGTCTCTGCACTAACCATGTAATATAGACAAAAGCATGAACGTAGTTTCCTGCACTGTGTTCACATCCAAACTGTTAGCTTTTAACCAAAGACTAAACTAAATTTCTTTAAATGTTTTATTCGTCAGTACATTCATTTTAAAGTTCTAGTTCCACAGTTCGACTAGACGTACCTTCAGCAAATAGGCGAACATGACTTTACCTCCTGCCTGACTCCTTTTGCTTGAAGTGATTTATCCTCTGGCAGAGAGGGATGATGTAGGAGCGACATAATGAATGTGCAGTGGAACGAATTATCGAGCGCACGCCATAGGATAAAGAAAGGCTAGTGTCTGCTCTAGTGGAAAGGTGATGGGTGAACCTAATTTCAATCATACATGCTTCATGATATCTTCTTTCTCACCATAACAATTGATCCATTGTTTTTGTTGGTGTTGTCACCACCACCACCACCACCACAACCACCACCATCACCATCATCCTCATCATCATCATTATCATCATCATCGTCATTATCACCAGCGTCGTCGTCGTCATCATCATCATTATCATCGCCATCATCATTATCATCGTCGTCATAATCATAGCTACGTCTTCGTAATATCGTTATCTCAATAAAGATTGTCTAGAAACTCCAGAACGTTTTCAAAAATACACTGCTTGACTTATTTGTTGAACTTTTACAACAGCATCCAATTATCACTTACGGATGCTTTTTATTAAAACATGTCGGTGCTGTCGTTCCCTTTCTGTTCTGATAAGAACAAGAGAGATGAGCTTGGAGCGAAGCTGAATAGGCAAACATAGAAGAACCGCCGTTGCTACGGCTGAGCAACAGCGCTCCTGGGAGCCATATAACCCAAGACCAACATGGAAGGTATCTCAGACCGGCATAGGAATGGCTGCATTGAGCAGCAGATTTTGCGACTCGTGTCAGCGAGCCAGAATCGATCGCCTATCAAAAATGTCAACGAGGCTTCGGCAGCTGATGACTTGCGCAGTTTTGTCGACTTTAAGAAACTTAAATGATTAATACGGAATTACTGAGGGAAGTTGAATCACGAGGATGTCAGCCGGAGGACAAGTTGATGATGGAATCTCCCGTAATTGGTTCGGTTTAGAGAAATATCGTCGAGTATTTAGTTCGGTGGCAGGGCACGAAAAGTTAATGATGCACTTTCTCATGCACGGTCTGAGAGATCGAATCGAAAGTGATCAGATGAGCCCGTGAACCAAATGCACGTGCAAATACGCCGAAGCCTTCGCGCTGGTGTTGTGCGGCCGTCCTTGCTTGATGTAGTGGCACTTTCTCTCCTGAACGTCGGAAACTGGTACAGAAGTAGGTAGGTAAGGATAAAAGGAACACTGTCTGCTACCAGGGTGATCTTTCTCCATGTGGCAGTGCTAATCAATGAAATGATTTCCTAATAGAAATACAACACGGATGTAGTCAGTTGCAAAAGTTCATGTCCATATTAACACAGCATACCAAAGGTTCTCTTCCATCCGCTCGTATGACAAGGAAACATAATTTATCAAAGTGACAAAAGCGCGTATTTGTTACAGAGAGATATCAGTCACGCCCGATGCATATAGGTGGAGTGGCGTTGCTAACGATACACTATTGCATACAATCAAACGTTTTAAAATCCGGAATAATGTCTGTGAATCAATACGGATTTTAAATTCATTCACATCATTGCTCTTACCTCTCCCTCTCTGTAAACTCTTTCTAGAACCCTCGTGTCTTCTTCCTAGATTTTCCTAAGATGTCGTGAAGACCCATTCTTAGGAAGGCCATCAGCGTTGAGCAAGAACTAATAGCTGGTCAAGGTTTCACTACCATAGTACTCCTCTAAGAACAAGTCCTCTTTCCCCATACTCATCATGGCGTCAATTGCGAGTGGAAGCCTTCATCCACAGATGCCCAAGCCTTATTGCCTGTTGAAAGACGTCTTTCTAGCCGAGAGCAGCCCCTGCGATCCCCAGGGTGCCGTGAGAGGGGGAGGGGAGTGCGTACATGGCAGGGACGGGCTGATGGATTTTCCAGCGCTCAGGGACAGGGCCTGGGTCCCTGGCCAGATGCAATTTGCTGGAACTCTGGGTCAGAGAGAGCGCCCTTACCTCGTCGTGGTTCTTATAGAGGGCGTTAAAATCCTGGCCTGCTCCCACGAAGACCGAGCCGTTATAGATCGCTGGAGCTGATCAATTGATCTCGTCTGTCTTTGAGAGGATCCAGTCTATTGTGCGGTCGTTAGATGACAAGGCGTTTCAAGTCGCAGGGCAGGGTTCCCCAAGCGGGTGGGCAGCCAAATTGCCTTGAAGAGGTAGTGCGACATAGTCTGGGGGATCGGAGAAGAGTTGGCGAGCGATATTTCTGCGTGATCAATGGCGCAGCTCGTCGGGGACGCTCAGACACAGTCTCGGAGAGTCAACACTTTCCATCCATCTTCCTTTGCCTGCAGCAAATGCTACACCGGTGAAGCTATGTTTTCCTCAAGCTCCCTGCCCACGTTAAACCTTGATGCACAACTTTCTCCTTGTGGCAGCGCTAATGTCAACACGTTGACATTTTATACATCGAACAAAGGCATTTATCTTGCATCAAGATCATCAACGCCACAGTCATCGTGGGAGTGTGTAGACATTCAATGCACCTTCATCCCTAATAGCTTTTTCTAGAGAACTTTTACGCACGTGGTTCAGTCAGTTCGACTGGTGCGAAAACAATGCTATAGCATTTACATTTCTAAAACATTTTATCCATTCTACATAAAGCCGGGGTTGTTTATATTGCCGTTTGTCAATGGAAGTGTCATATCACAGAAGTGCACAAACACACACACACACACAAACATACACATACACACACACACACACACACACACACACACACAGACACACACACGCACACACACACACACACACACACACACACACACACACACACACACACACACACACACACACACACACACACAGAGCACACACTGAGAAATCGCAAATCTTTATGATCCAATAAAGTGTTGTGTCATGTTGCTGACATAATTAGAAGTATCCTAAAACAAAACGAGAAGTTTCTATAATTGCGTACCACTGTTGCCCCCTTTTGACACCTACAGCACATGCTCTCAATTGTTCGTTATCATCGAACATTATGCATTCGAAATGAAACCTTCGAATGCAAAATGATGGTCTTAAAGTACATTCATGCTATGAACTCAACTCATCGGGGCTGTGCCTACGCAATACGTTGTGACCGAACACCTTGGAAGATGATAGTTGTTTTTTTTAAGGAATATACACCTGTGGTCGCCTGTGCGTTTCGAAGTGTGGTCTCCGAAGCCACGTGCGCATTGATCAAAGATGACAGCACGGTCTTCCTCGGCCCCTAAGAGACTACCAAGAAGAAAGAGGAAGAACAGGAAAATAGGTAGGTGGTAAAAATGGGTGGCATGGGTTAGGGTTGGTCGACAGCAGCCTTCACGAGAAGTAGCCATGACTGCACAGACACTGTGCCCTGATTTCATGCATCCAGCTTTGAACAGGAGCGTTGCAACTTCTCAAGAGTCATCATGAACACGTCTATGAATGTGTAAAGAACATGTTCATAAAACAGAGTTGTGGCTTTTCTATCGACAAAGTAAAATTAAAGTATTCTTGTTTGGTATTAACTTGCTTCCTATTGATACTTCATTGTTAATAAGAATCGTTACATTAGTAACGATCTACGATATAATAAGTTTTTAAAAAAACAAGCTCACTTGAAATGTGCAACATGTTTTCATTACATGCCCATAAATTTTTGTATGACTTTTTTTCTTCAAGAAAGCAATGTTATGGTCTTGTAGTATTCATTCCATTTGCTTATTACCAAGCTAATATATAACAAAGAGATAGTCACCGCCACGCAACTCCACAAAATAACCCTCTAACAGCCTGAATCACAAACTACCACTTTACATCTGTAAATCATTATTTTTCCGAAAGAACCTTGCACTTGATGTTCACTTGTCACACACACACACACACACACACACACACACACATACATACATACACACGCACACACATACACAAACACACACACACACACACTCACACACACGAAAACGTTTCACACTTCATTTGGCGCGAATATTAAATCGCGCGTTCTCAGATGCAACTGTCGAGGAGGAAAGACAACGATGAAAAGGAAGAACGCCTTTCATCAAAGAGAGTATTTTCGATATCTCCATCAATAGAGCGGAAGGATAACTGCTCAAGCAGATCCGGCAGTCGGAATACACGTCTTTGAGTCGCATGTAGATTTCCTATCGATTTCTTATCTCGGCTTCTGGAGCTTCAGACAAGAACCTCCCTGGGGAGTCCAAGACCAGTGAAATGGGTTTATGATGCGGTAGAGATCCACCACATCTTCTTTGCACAGGCAGCGAAGCCACTTCATCCGGAAGAGCAGCAAGGTTTGATCTGAAAGGGGTCAAGGGGTTCCGTGTATTCGTCCACCATCACTTGGACCTGCCAGCATCAACAGCTCCTCCACTCGGTGCATTTTGTATCTTTCTGAGTCATGTTGCAACCCAGCATAAGCAATACCAGATGAATGTGGTGAGTGCCAGCGTTACTCAAGAGTCAAGCCACAGAACAACTAAATATGCCAGGTCGATGGATGGCTGCACTAACCGTCCGGAAGAAGATGGTTCGGAACAAGTGCTTCCCGTAAGTTTCCATATATATAAAAATGAGCTCGAAAAGAGATAGTAAAAACAAATCCGTCGATTTTTCAGTTGACAGATCGACTGAGAGACGCGCTGGTTTCGTACGTATGCAGACCTCTCTCTCTCTCTCTCTCTCTCTCTATCACACACACACATACACACACACACACACGCACACACACACACAGACACACACACACACACACACACACACACACACACGCACACCGCCACCACCATAGATCCTATTACAGAAACTGCGCAGTCACTCTGAAAAGGAAAGAAGGCAACTGGATCTGACCAAAGAGAAGGTCCGGTATCTGTCTATTTCCGGTTGTGTGTTACATTGAGTACACTCCTTTCTATCGCTTTGTTTCACTTTGCAGTCAGGGTCACTGCTCATAAATGTAAAGCTTGCCGACGTATCAACGACATTGTTCCAGAACAGTCTAACAAAGAAACGTTGCAATCCGAAATACCAAGAAGAGCTACAACACAGTGCTGGTAAAAGTAGGGAAGACCCGAAGACCTCACCAACCCTACTGGCTGCGTTGAAATTCCGGCATCCTCCTCTCATTTTAGGTAGATTGGTTGGTGATCACTGCATTCCCCTGACCTCTCCTGAAACTCGACGTAAGTAATCCATCACAGTTGCGTTGCTCAGCCTGACATGCAAGCACCCGTTTCAATGTTTGAAGAGGCATACACATACGTCATGACAAATATATAAACTTAGCAAAGAGAACCAAAGACTAAAATCAAAGCAGAGGGACTAACAAAAACAATCAAGCAGACAAACAATAAACATCACACTAACAAACAACGGATAGCATGAGAGAACAATTGAATTAGCAGCCAACAAAGTAGTAGGGGGAAAATGTGGCCGTGCAGCTTCTGTACTGTAGTACAAAAACTACAAGGATACAAATGGTACATTTTTCTCTAATGATGATTTTGTAGGCTTGAGACACAACTAATGGCGAATATTGCAATACAGTACGGGAGAAAGAATTGTGTCTCTGTAGTATCACACTCCAACAATGGTTTGGATGAGTCTAACCTATCATCAGTTATAATGGGAGGATGCACGGACATATATGAGCTCTTCTATTTAGTACTATGTGGAGTTCATTTGCTCTGGCAGCTTAATACAACCATTCAGTTTATGGTAGACTGAAATGTACACTATCGCAATGAAGCAAACCACTTTCCCAGGACTGGAGCCACATTCAAGTATGTATCACACGCCGGCTGTAACGTTCAGTGCCTTTGCTATCACGATATCACAGCATTTAAAGCTCTAAATGTCAGTTGTTATTACCATGCAGTAACACTTGGGGTGTTAATTCAAAGCATCGATGACTGGAAAACCAAGCACAGAATATCACCCTGAAGCATGATTTTCACAGTCAGTGCAACGTGCAAAAGCGAGTTGATACCTAGGTGTTGGTTAAAGGTTGCTGTTTAAAACCACTGTTTAAATTTACATGTCGTGCGTTTTACTCATTAGAAGAATATTTGCAGCCCTTGCTCTCAATGGCAAGGCTATGGCAAACAACACATGGGTACATTCATCTCAAATGAAATCAGTAGAGAGATGGTCCCAAACGGTATCAAGTGGATTCTCTTTGTTCTCTTTTGCTACAGCTGCGGTAAAACGCTGATCAAATAGACACAAAAAAGTCAGGATGACAAAGTTGAGTACTCTTTTCGCCATTTAGTTCTTAGAAACGTTCTTTCTTTACCGCCAGCAGACAGCCCAAGATGTCACTGGCCTCGTCCCGGGTCTCTGCACTCACTGCAACACCAGCTGAGACAAACGACACCATGATCATTACCAGCTGTAAAAGAGGAGCTTCAGCGGTGGGGTTGCAGACATTGTGTCGACGTGTAGACAACAGGGATGCATTTAGCAGGCCAGTTCCGTTCATTGTTGAAATTAAGGGGAGAGAGCCAACACCCCAGAGAGCGCTAGGACCCAGCGCTTTCAAACTAGGAACGACTGGAATGGCCAAGTTCTCCAGCCAATTCGCCCTAAGTTGTACACCAGCTCTTTCAAGCTAATGTAACTATCTGGTGTTGAGGTAATCAATTTGTCAAGCTTCTGCTAAGGCCTACAAACGCTCTTGGATTACGAGTTTCACACGGGGGAAAAGAGATTGAAACATGCGCATGTTAAAGTTTCCTCCATACTGTCTAAGACTTGTTTTCACTCAAGAGGGAAAAAACCTTCATAATGCTTGCCATGTCCCCAGAAGGCCTGAGAGAAGTACCTAAAGAGAAGCACATTGGCAGTTTGGTGTCACATGTATGTTCGGCAGTGTGATGACTCACTAATGTTTGACCTTCCTGAGTTCGAGTGTCAAAGAATTAATTCCAGAATTTTTCATTCGCTGTTCATCTGGTAAAAGGATTGCTCACATATAACAAATCATTTGTTTTCCATAAATCACACGTGAAAGCAACGGCTTATTTATCATCCGGATAGTAGGGGAAGGTTAGTTTTTATGTAGGTGCAGAGGTAAATTGCGCCGTTGTTCTAATTGCTTCACACAGTCGTTAAAATGGAAGACAGATGGAAGGCAACAACTGTTACAGTGTTGCAGGGTGGAACACCAAGATGGGTGCGTCTGAAGGAGGAAGAATGAACGTAAACGACTGCTGCTTTCTGCTTTGCAAGTCTCTGAAGACTGGCGCCGCTGATGGCTGCCGACAGATGTATGAAGCAGGGTAAGTCCTCACCTGACGCTGCTACTGTGTTGTCGAGACGATTGAGCAGGCATTACTTCCTTTCCTCAAGGATGTATAAGCGAACCATACAGAAAAGCCCAGCTCTAGCTGAGAAGGAAAATAGCGAATGCATAGTTTTAGAGAATACAGACGATGTTGAGTCTTTTCCACATTCTATCTACAGTTCGAGACAATTACATAACATTTCTTGCAGTTGACAAACGTCCTTGATAGTTGTCTCTCCAGTAGACCCAGTTTTCAAAGTATGGTCATCAGTGAGTCAAGAACATTAAAGAAACACAACTACTTTTCCCATGCAGGTATTGATTAGATGTCTGACGTACAACGTCCACCTGTACACATGTGTGTTAAGTAGGTGTCTCTGCCTACGTGCATTTCTAATTTAAAACACACACACACACACACACACACACACACACACACACACACACACACACACACACACACACACAACACACGCACGCACACACACACACACACACACACACACACACACACACACACACACACACACACACACAAACACACCATAACACGAAGGAGGGTTATTGACCACTTTTAAAAATCGATTGAAGGTTGTTTATTTTCCTCACATTTCTGTTATTTCCCTTTCATACGAATTCTTCAATTTCAGTTGAGTCCATTTGAAAACACACATTAATTCAATCACGTTAACGCGCGCGTATGCATGATGATGACTGGCTTTTGTGCGAGCGCGCGCGCGCGCGCGTTTGTTCACTTGTATGTGTGTGCGTGCGTGCGTGCATTAGCGCGCATGTGCTTGCTTCGGCAATTTACAAACAACTAGAGTTGAACGTTTAAAGTATTATTTTCTTGTTAATACCCAAACAATATAACACTGACTAGTAATGTCGCATCAGAATCTTACTCGGTAACGAGGAGCTCTGTAAAATGTAGAGTTAATGTTAAGGGACAATATTTGCATGGGAAAAGCTGCTATTATCACGCAGAAGTATTCCTGAAATAAAGAAAAGCAAAATCACCGTCTTGTTGACGGAGGACATTTCTCCCGAACACTTGAGGAAAAGCTAGTGTATATGTTTAATTCTGGTGTTGATATCCTTGACAGAGGTCAACGGGGAATAGTTGCCTGAGCATGAGGTGCTTGTAACAGTGGATACATATAAGACTCGCATAGGACCAGGCGGAGTAGTATGTGTGCGTTTCCAAGAAATGTACATGTATGTTTTCTTGTATTGCGCAATATGTTCACGCCTCTTGAGGATGCTCAATGCACCACATACTGTACGTAGCCGGAAGGGGCGGAATGGATGGCATGATTACGTGGACACGCGTTTGTTTGCCCTTGATTTGAATACGGTTCGAGGATGTCGGATGGTGTATGTGCCTGCATAACTAGTGTTTGCATGTGTGTATTTATGTGTGTATGAGTATGCATACATGCAGGTGTTTAAGTATACAGAAATGTGTACCTCTGTGTATGTGTGGGTATGTGTGTGTGTGTGTGTGTGTGTGTGTGTGAGTGCGTGCGTGTGTGTGCGTGTGTATGAATCAGTACGTGTGTAAGTGAGTAAGTGAGTGAGTGAATGAATGAGTGAGTGAGTGAGTGAGTAAATGAGAGTGTGTGTGTGCGTGTTTGTGTGTGTGTGTGTGTGTGTGTGTGTGTGTGTGTGTGTGTGTGCGTGTGTGTTTGTATGTGAGTGAGTTAGTGTGTGTGTGTATGTGAGTGTGTGTGTGTGTGTGTTTGTGTGTGTGCGTGTGTATGTGAGTGAATGAGTGTGTGTGTGTGTGTGTGTGTGTGTGTGTGTGTGAGTGAGTGAGTGTGTGCCTGTGTGTGTGCGCGCTGGTGTGTGTATGTGAGTGAGTGAGTGTGTGTGTGTGTGTGCGTGCGTGTGTGCGTGCGTGTGTGCGTGCGTGTGTAAGTGTATAAGTGTATGTGCAAGCTACAAAACAAAGTTGTATGGCAAAGCCCTGTGTATTCTCGAGTGGCAAGCACACTTGTATTTGGATGAACGACACTGTTTGACGGGGCAAAGCAAATGAAAATGTTCGTACTTACAGACCATTTGCGTGTGGTGCCACTTCTCACCCACCACGTCGATGCAGTCGTATACATGGACACGCTAAAATCCCCTCTGAAAAGCAAAGCCCTGACGTCGCCTTACCGCCATCGACAGCGCGGTCCCGTCTTGTATTACCGTCTGTGTGTGATTGTTCCGAGCACGATGAACGGTGCGTTTAATTTCACGTTTCACTTTGGAAAATGCCTGCAAGGGGTGTAAACATGCTTCGGCAGGAAACATCTAACTGCGTTGAAACCCGGGTAAGTATTAACAATCAAGAATTTATACTCTGGTAATGTACATACAATCGCACTTTGATGAAATCTCAGCATGGTTTATGTCTTTCACACACCAAAATCCGCTCCATGGGTGAGATGAAGCATTTTCTTCTCAAAGCCTTCACCTGAGGGTTTTGAGGACGTCAGCAGGTGGGCAAGGTGCAATGCATTGAAAGGCGTTTCTATAAGGTCATTCTTCCATCCCGATGGTCACTCCTCGTCAGGGCGGATTCCTTTGCTCGGTCACGATGCGATCGCTCCCCAGAGAAACGAACCCAATTAACGTTTCGCTCAGCCGCCTTAGAAGTCGGGCTTCTTGAGATTCGAGCGACTGTGGACAAGCCCTCCACCGACCACCAGGCCGTCTGACCTCTCAATCAGAGCTAAATGCCTAGGAGGACGTCCTTTGCCCAAGGGCCTGCCAAATCCATCTGGTCCTCGCGGTTCCCCAGCGACTCGCCCAGAGAGATTGCGCTAGTGGTGGGGCGCCTCGGCGTCGCGGACGCGGCAAGAGCGAAGCTAATGCACGTTACTTCCACGACCGCATTCTCCTCCGCCTGCCTCTTAGGTGGAGGGTTTCAGAAATCATGCGCAGCCGCGTCTGCTTTAGTTGTGTACAGCGTTCTGGTAGTCAGGGTGATGGAGCCTGTCGACACATCGCAGCTTCTCTTTCCTGTTGATGAATGGCGTGCAGTGTGTGGGTTACAGAAGACAGGGGCAAACACGCCTTGTTTTGAAAGCCGTCCAGGTCGTGTTTTGCTTGCCCGTGTGTATTACGGTGGGGAATTCTTTCTGTTCTGCACCCTCTCTCTCTCTCTCTCTCTCTCTCTCTCTCTCTCTCTCTCTCTCTCTCTCTCTCTTCTGTCTGTCTGTCTCTATCTGTATCTGTCTCTCTCTCTCTCTCTGTCTCTCTCTGTGTCTCTCTCTGTCTCTCTCTGTCTCTCTCTCTCTTTCTCTCTCTCTCTCTCTCTCTCTCTCTCTCTTCTGTCTGTCTGTCTCTATCTGTATCTGTCTCTCTCTCTCTCTCTCTCTTCTGTCTGTCTGTCTCTATCTGTATCTGTCTCTCTCTCTCTCTCTGTCTTTCTCTGTCTCTCTCTCTCTCTTCTCTCTCTCTCTCTCTCTCTGTCTGTCTGTCTCTATCTGTATCTGTCTCTCTCTCTCTCTGTGTCTCTCTCTCTGTCTCTCTCTGTCTCTCTCTCTCTCTCTCTCTCTCTCTCTCTCTCTCTCTGCGTATGCGTGTATGAGTAACTTTCATTTTCTCATTCTTTGTGCACGTGTCTCCGTACTGTCAAACTGAGTATCTACTAAACTATCCGTGTGACTGCGTGTCTGCCTGTCTGTGTGCCTGTCTCTGTGTGTCTGTCATTGTATCTGTCCACGTATCTGTCTGTCTGTCTGTCTGTCTGTCTGTCTGTCTGTCTGTCTGTCTTTGTATAGATCTACATATGCTTCTCAAAGTGTTTGTAGTCATTTCAACATTTTCCCTTCGCACATGTGAGGACCTGCGTGCGTTACCTGAGCTAACATATGCGTACACACATTGAGATACTTTCATCTTCCTTTTTCTAGCTATTTCTCCTGGAATCGACATCCAGAACACTTGACAAGGGACAAACAAAACTTTCTGCACAATATATTACCATTAGGCGGGCGATTCTAACTAATTAATGTTTTCGCTCTGCGATGTCATCAGTTGCTGATATCACCACAGGAGGCAACAAGAAGATTCTAGCAGGGCCTGATCACGTGCTGGTACGAGTGGTATAAAGGGCTTTATGAGATCGATGAGTTCCGTTCAGCGGGTAACTCCAAAGCCACTCCAGCTTATGCACGACAAATACCTTTTCACTATATGCGCATGAACAGTGCACCGAATTGGCACGGGCGTCGACCATGCTTCATTTCTTCGGCCGTCAAGTGAGTAGCAGTAACCGACTGCATTTCTTGGCACACGTTCTCAGTGTCTATATCGAGCCAGTACAGCCATTACTTTGATGTGTCAACAGGAGTGGCAACTTTGCATTTCGCCTGCGGCCGCTGATACAAAAAGCGTCTAGTCATTGGCTGGCGTGACAAAGACAGAAATCCTTTAGTTGTCTTGTGTGGTCCATTCATGTGCGTGCAGTGCGATCTTGTATGGGTGCCGCTTTGCTTCGGCGTATTCCAAGGCCTTGCCATGCAGAAAAAGATATATTGCGGTCAATGCAGGCGTAACAAACACGCTCGTATCTCTTGAAGGTAAATAATGGGCGGCCGGTCGACTTGAGGATATCACCTCTCTGTAGCCCCCCCCCCCCCCCTTCTCTCTGTAGCCCCCCCCCCCCTTCTCTCTGTAGCCCCCCCCCTTCTCTCTGTAGCCCCCCCCCCCTTCTCCCCGTGGGCTGGGGGTAAGAAGAGACCCACCGCGTGTCCCTAGACATGTGTAAAAGGTAAGATATTTGGAAAGGCGGGACACGACTTGCTCTTACTCTAGTCTATCCAGCTGTGGTTTGTCGATGGCCTTACATGGCCTACAGAGGCAGGTAGGCCGTAACAATTTGATGCTCATCATCATCACCGTCGTCGTCGTCGTCATCATCATCATCATCATCATCATCATCATCATCATCATCATCATCATCATCATCATCATCATCATCATCATCATCATCACCGTCGTCGTCGTTGTCGTCATCATCATCATCATCATCACGTCGTCGTCGTCATCATCATCATCACCGTCGTCGTCATCATCATCATCATCATCATCATCATCATCATCATCATCATCATCATCATCATATCTCTGTGTTTGCATTTGCGTGTTCGACAGTTATCCGCAGACATTGATTGCGTTGTTTTGCAATGCTGTGAGTGTGGCGGTGGTAGTAAAAGAGAAAGAAGAGAAAAGTATGCAACGGGTTTTGCAGATCTTACGAGCGTCGCAATATTAGCAGGCTCATAATAGCAATGGTTGATATTCAAAAAACTGTTCTTGAAATTGCGCGGACAAAAAGAGAAGATCGAATCCTTTCAAGATATGAATGCTCGCACAACGGCACCATAAATAGTTCAGGCTTGTCCAGTCTCTGGTGACACTGTGATCTGAGGAGTGCCTCATCCTGCAGCCAGCGTGAGCCTGAGCTTGCAGTTCCATGCCATTTTACTTGGCATACTACAACTGCACGTACCTTTGCCTTTTTCAAGTGACAAAAATGTTTTCTTGGCAAACACATACTAGATCAATGTTGTTATGGAGACATGTCAGTTTCGACGAGATTCCTTCTTTTGGTGCAAAGAGGATCGCGTAGACTTAGAAATGCGTGACATTCAAGTAGGCAGAATATATATCACATGATTCTCTCTCTCTCTCTCTCTCTCTCTCTCTCTCTCTCTCTCTCTCTCTCTC
>JAWQFJ010002222.1:0-17500 GCA_034096865.1 Theodoxus fluviatilis | reverse complement strand
CGTGGTGTGGTTATCTCGATTGTTACACGGGACAGATAGGCCCCACGTAGCTAGAGTGTGTTTGCCTGCGGGTGTTTCTCACTCCTGGGTGGTGGTGTTGATCTTCAGAGATTTTCAGTGTCACAGCCATCACGCCACCCCTGCCTCCCCCGTGCTAACACTCCCTTTTGCTCTATCCTCCTCTTCCACCTCCTTCCTCTCTCTCACGATCTCCACCCTCGTCTTCCTGTGTGTCATCAATCACAGCTGCTCAACTACATTTTTGTAGTCCTATCGTGATTGTTGAATAATCGCCTTCATTCCTATTCCACCTCCACCCTTTTACTCCCCATGTCTTCGCTGTACCCCACGCTCTCAGAAATATGTTTTAATCTTGTTGTTTTAGCTTTGTCCGTGGTGACAGAGTTGGTCGTCTTTGACTAATCGTTTCATGTGTAGGACTGGGGGAAACACCCACAATGAATGATTGAAGTTTTATAACCCATTAATCTTTGTCGGCTATGGAAGGCTATTGACTATAACATCCCAGGAGTTGGATTGAGTAAGAGCAGGACAAGTCTAAATATTACTGAGTATTCGTCTGATACGAATCGCGTAGGGAGACTCTTTGAATCTATTCTTTCCCACAGCCTACAGAGGTTTTGACAAATAGTTATCCTGACAGCCATTTTAAGACGCCGTTTCACCGTCTTCTATGGAAATATGCACCAAAACGTGATGTATGACTACATTTCTCAGTCATCGATTTTCATGTGATCATTTTCTACCTATCCTTCCTTCCTATTAACCCACCCCCGTCTCAAATATCACGCCCAAGTTCAGCTCACTAACAAATTCAGAATTCCCGACTGTTGCTGTGTCTGTACTTCTCCTCTGTTCGCACACTTGTTTTCCCACCACAACTCTCTCTGTAATCTTTTCCCCTTGGTGCAGCAGCGCCATGCATCAGAACTAGGTGCTGTCCTTGTTCGATACAAGAGTCTAACAGAATACCCCAGTCTGCCTCCCGTGTATCCCATCAGTTTGCGATTCAAACCTTCTCTCCGTTTCCCAGCCACTGTGATCGATTTTGTTCTAATTCAAAAAGGGCACAGTGGGATCTCGTTTCACAAAGAATCATTCACAAGAGCACGCATGCACCAAAATGCGGCTGTACATATTTGAGAAGCTGTTACCGTCGCAGACAGATCCGGAAAATATAATGGGGGTTGGGTTGGGGTAGTTTGAGTAGGGTGGGGGTTTCGGTGAGAGAGATAAAGGCAGTGAGACATACAGACAGACCGCCACATAGACACGCAAGTAGACACAGCCAGCCAGCCAGCTGGTCAGCCAGCTAAACCGACCTACGAACGGACGGGCAGACGAACGGACGGACGGACAGACGGGAGGCGGTCAGTCAGACAGACAGACAGACAGACAGACAGACAGACAGACAGACAGACAGACAGACAGACAGACAGACAGACACACAGACACACAGACAGACAGACAGACAGACAGACAGACAGACAGACAGAGAGACAGACAGACAGACAGACAGACAGACAGACAGACAGACACGCAGACAGACACACAGACAGACACACAGACAGACACACAGACATACAGACAGACAGACAGACAGACAGATACACAGACACACAGACACACAGACACACAGACACACAGACACAAAGACAGACAGGCACACAGACACAAAGACAGACAGACACAAAGACAGACAGACAAATACACATACAGACAGGCAGGCAGGCAGGCAGGAAGGCAGGCAGGCAGACAGACAGATCCGCGCATGCAAACATACATACACATACACAGACATACACAAATACACAAACGCGTGCGCGCACACACATACACATATCCAAAGGCAAACGCACAGGCGTATAGACACTCAGATTCACACACACGCGCGCGCGCGCACACATGCACACACATACACACACACTTACACACGCGCGCGCACACACACACACACGTACACACGCACACACACACACGCACGCGCGCAGACGTAGCCTACACGCATGCATGCACACACAATGCGCGTGCACACACATTCACATACTCACACACGAGAGGAGGACATGGGGCGAGGGAGGGTGTGGGGTGGCGGGAGAAGGGTGTCTGTGCAGGCCAGTAGACATGCAGGCCAGTCAAGATCACATCACAGAACGAAAAGGCAAGAAGCTATGGGAAAGAAGTCCAGAACATGGCCAAGTTGTCAGACGCAGAGTTGAAGTAAGCAATACAGAAGAAAGAAAGGATTGATGTTAGTGTTGATGATGATGACGACGACGACGATGCTGGTGATGCTGATGATGCTGATGATGCTGATGATGAAAGGAATGATGTGACAGGGATACCCGAGGCACAACACCATACTGTTCTAGCACAAACAAGCCAGTCGTGCTTAGGAAATAAGAGATGAAGACATGACAAAGAAACATTGAAAACAACGAGAAGAAAGACAGACAGGAAGGAAAGAAGGAATAAAAGAAAGGGGGAAAGAAAGAAAGACAGAAAGAAAGAAAGTGGAAAAGAAAGAAAGAGGGAAAGAAAGAAAGAGGGAAAGAAAGAACGAGGGACAGAAAGAACGTGGGAAAGAAAGAAAGAGGGAAATAAATAAATAGGAAAAGAAAGAAAGAGGGACAGAAAGAAAGAAAGAATGAAAGAAAGAGGGAAAGAAAAGGGGAAAAAGGGACGGACAGAGAAAAAGATTGAAAGGAAGATGAAAAGAAAGAGGGAAAAAAGACAGAAAGAAAAAGGAAAAGAAAGAAAGACAGTAAGACAGAAAGACAGAAAAATAAATAAAGAAAACTCCTCAAACTCTGGAAAACAAAGCGCAGATGGCAAGAGACACATCATCATCTAAACTCTCATTCCCAGTGAGTCGACTAGTGTGTTGCATTCTCGGCAGCTCCAATGAGACAGCGGGAATCATAAATACCTGTGGTCTCTTGAGTGGGTGCGGCAGCTGAACCAACATTCTTTGTAGAGCAGAGAGGAGAAAACTCTTGTTTTGATTATCAAGTGTCTGGGGTGAAAAGTCTCATACTAATCTCTCTAGACGCTCGGGAGGAGTAAGGTGGGCCATTTTCCCGTACAGCTTCAAAGCTGCTGGTTGTACACAGCCATCGACAAAGACATAACGTCTGTATCGTATTGCGCTTTCTCTCTTTCTCGCGGTGGCTTCATGATTCTACTTGAGGCGTTAACAACGAGAAACAGTTCTAACGTACTTTCAAGCAGAGATTGGTGGGCTGCTACTTATTGAAATGGAATGACGTAGACAGGTGTAGTGAAAGATGTGGTTGCTACTGGTCATTCCAGAAAAAATATGGGATTAGAATAAGACTTCATTTGAATAAATACAAAGACATTCCGTGTTGTACTAGTGCGATTAAAATTTATTATCAACAATCTGAAGATTGATAGAATGATGAACTACTTCGCTATGAAAATGTGTGAACACGGTATTACTGTATCATTATGCTTTATCATGAAAGTTTGCTCCTGAAGGAAATTGAAGTGCATAGCCATTTCCTTGTACGCATAGAAGTTGCAGACAATCCTTCCTGCTACGCCATATTGTAGAAGGGTACGGCCACTCATTTTACAAGGATATTCAGAATCTCGGGCTATTTGCCGAAAATTTTCCATTGAGAAATGGAGATGCACCAAGAAACCATAGAAAACACGCATACCTGAACCCACACCAAGACAGACCGTGGCTACCCCTTGTTTCGTGTTTTCAGCAGGGTTTTTTTTCTGACTGCACGATTTGAGCAACAGCTCGGCTTATTGGACAAAAACAATCTTTCATCGGGTTTTTTTTTCTGCCGAAGACACTCGGGAGGATGCCGAAAACTCAGTCAATTACGATGACTAATGAAGTAATGAATATGTGTGCCCTTTTACCAAAACGAACTTAACTGTTCACTCTGCAGACATTTCCCCTGTGTCCGCATAATGAATTCAACGACCTTTCTAAGGTGAAAACTGTTTTCGTCTTGGGGGAGATAAAATGAAATAAACTTTTTAAAAAAGATTCCTAGTTAGAGACGGTTTAATCCTGGCGTTTCACAATGCTGCACTTCTCGGCTGGAAATTTGTCATCCTAGTAAAGCAAACAAAGAGGTTTGAGAGAAAAAAAATCCCAATCAACCAAGTTTGACTATCCGATCCAAACGCTTACATGCAACTAAGCAATGAAAACGTTTATGGCTAAGACTTACAATCTTAACCAACACAATTTAGCTGTTACCTCTCCCATATTCACGCACAGACCAACACTTCCATTTACAAAGAACAGTTGCCGCCATCTCGTCTTGACGCGTCTGTCTGGCGGGAATTTCAACATTTCATTGGGAAGCAGCAATTCCTTAAGGCATAAGTGGGCATAGAAAAATCGAGGCAAGGGAGTGTTCGGCCTGGAACGAAAAAAAGTAGGCAGAATGGCAGAAAAACAGGAGTTTTACGCTTACTCTCATCAAGTAAGCAATAAAATCTAATCACTCGACTCAAATTTACAGGCTTAACCAGATTATCCAAACTATTATCTCCTCCATTTTCACTCACAGATCAACAATTCCATTTACAGAAAAACACTTTCTTGTCTGAACGTGTTTGGTGACAACTTCCAAACAGCCTTGAAGAGCAACAGTTCCTTAGGGCAAAAGAAGGAGTAGAAAAGGCGAGGCAAGGGAATTGAAGGCTGGGCTTGGGGAGGGATACGTGGGCAAAAGTGAAGAAACACGAAGTGGAGACGTCTGGGAAGAAGGAAGGAGGAAAAGGGGTACAAACAAAATGGGGGGATAGAAGGGGGTGGATGAAAGGTGGAGTGTATGGCAGTCAAGGTGACTGAATTGATTTGGAAAAAATCCGAATACAGAATGAAGGGGAGGGGGTGGTGTTGGGATCTGGGGGGAGGGAGGAGGAAGGTTGAATTCGAAGCAAGATGAGAAAGACTTGGATAAGGAGTGGAGCTTGGGAGTCGATAGGTGGGAAGGTGAGCAACAGCAGAATGCTTGGAAGGGTGAGGGGTGAGGGGTGGGGGTGGGGGTGAGGGGTGGGGGTTGTGTTGGCAGGGAGAGAGAGGGGAGGGGGAAAACGGAGGTGGTGGAAGTGATAGCGAGGACAGCGGCAAAGTGCTACCCAACTAACCGGATCACTGCTGGGATAAAGGCAGACTACCTGCCTGATTAACTCGATTTTCTCAGGACCGAGGACTGGCGCAGAGCAAATTTAAGGGGAGGAAACCCTCAACCACTTCTGTAGGGCGCAGACGTTCACAGTCCAGGCAAGATAGCCCTGGGTTTTCTTCATCATCCCCTTTTCAAGCGATCTACCAGCCTGTTTTTATGAGTACATTTGATTTCATACAGTCAACAGCTATTTAATGAGATAGTTTTATGACATGATTATTGATGTTTGTGATTGTTCTACCTTTTGGCTATTATAGTTCATCAACTGAGAGTTGAAACACATTCAGTGTAGCAGTAACCATTCGATAGTCTGCTACTGAACAGGGAAAATCATGACTGTAGAAATAATGTAAAATGTCATAATGGTGATGTCATGTACTATATCGATATCACTCTTCTACAGTTTTCAATTTCGTATTTCCCATCACCAATGCGAGTATATGTGAGTGTCACAGGTCGCGCATGCTAAGGTGCCGAAATGATTATCCACTCCTCCGGCTCGTGATTTTAATAAATCGATTTACATGTTTAGGGGATCACACACGCGCCGTGATGCATCCGTCATTCTCTCCATGCGATGTTTCACACAAAGTAGAACACCAAGGAGTAGGCAAGGAATTAATAATAAAATTTACTTGAAGTAAATGGGCAATTTCTATATGAATGAAAAGGTGACGTACAACGGCGAGAAAAACAATGCAGCGTTCATTCACCATCCCGGTATGTCACAATTCCAAGCAAAACATAAACCCAGTAGAAACATGAGTCATGGCAATCAAAAAAAGGGAGAGGACAAATGAATGGAAAATTCCTACCAGTTCGTTGTGCAGTTCCAAATCCAAGAATTCAATGTGAAAGAGATTACACGATGCACAGACACAGGACAAGCGTCCTTACAGTGCATTAACCATTGGCGGTGATTCTCCCGCCTCCCGGGGAGAACAACGATGAAAACAGTATGACTCTTTTTACGAGGGTGGAGATAATGGAGAAGCGTTGTGGCGGTCGGCAGGCGATGATAGAGTTCTTGCGACGAGCTATGAAGTAGATGTTGTCAGATGGCGTTCAAGTGATGCAGGTCGTCTCCCTGCCTTCACTGCTTGAGATGCATGGCAATGAATGGCATACATTTTTCACACTTGAGCACAATACACAACTGAGGCGAGACCATGCCTCCAGCTGCAGACCGATTTTCAACCTGTCAGTCAATGGCCGGAGACGCGTTGTCGCCACTTCCGGAGTTATTTGTAGAAGCCACGTACTTTCAGCCATGTTGGTAGGAGGCGAGCGCTGTCTGCGAAGCTGTGCTTCGGGAGACGTACATCCATGCCAACTTCTTGCTCCGTGAAAGATTATTTTAACAACCAACATAAAAATAAAATAATAATGAGTCAAACGCTCCTACTACGTATACCGTATACCAGCAGTGAAACCCAATCAACGTCCGATTGTTCACAGGTTGACCGAAGCCAGACGAAGAGGATGAACAACATTTTTTACATACATGTAAGAGATCTGACCTTCGAGAGACACCCGGTGAAAATGAGCAGACATCTCCCACGAATCCTCCTACGAAGAATCGATAGACTTCCAAAGACCTATAGTTCTTGAACTCTTCCAACGTGTGTGCCGATGTTCCGAATACAACATAATTAAATATGTCCGTAGCACTCGTTGGCTGAATGTTCCTCAATTTCGAATCAAGTTGACCCTTCGTCAACTGGTATGGATTGATGGAGTTTTACGGCCTATCAGCCTTTGTGGGCTAAGTAAGGCCACTAAGCACTAAATCCACTAGAATAGTTCCGAGTCAGCGCAAATCAAATCACGATGTCCCTAGTTATTCGCCTCTTACGAATCGCGTAGGGAGGCGCGATTACCCCCAACCCACAGGATATGGATCGAGCCCACCGATCACCTCAATTTTGTTGAGGTAACGTCGACGGGCATCGGGCTTGAGAGAGTCTACGTAACGCGTTTTCTTCCTCGCGGACATCACCATAGACAGAAAAATGTATCAACTAACTCTGATTTAGATGTTGGTTTCTTGGCCTAGCCACCTTACCATGTCGGAGCAGATAGCGAAACGATCACTCGTGCATTGAGTTTTGATGCGTGACAGGGACATTCCCCACAATGTGTTTTGTTTGCGTTGTAAGGTTTGAACACAAGATGTAAGTGTAAACATGGTCAGTTATAAATATAATCGGTGGTTTTAGTTGTAATGAAACTTTTTTGGTGTGTTTTAATGTCATTTTCTTGTCATCATCGACCCAATCTTACAAGTTATCCATTACGCCGAGTGCGGGCAAGTTGATCTCTCATTGACTCGATGATCGTGAATTTTCGGTCCTCGCCAGACCAGGGAAACGAAATTGTCAATTCAAGCCAGAACTAAACAGTTATCTTCTGCCACTCATTCGAGCTTTACATGAAACATTATATAACACTAGCGCGATCGTCTGCTGGCGTAGTGACTATGGTTCGATCCCGTTCGTCTGCTAGGTATGTACGGTGTGGCTTGTTTACTTATCTTCTGTGGGTTTTGTGCAGACATTACACGTTAAAATAGTCTAATATGTCTATTTTCGATTAATGTTTCATCTAATTAAACGTTGTGCATGCTTTAATGCCATCCTTTTGCCACGACCTAGTGATCATCGCTCCTCAGCACAGACCCGAAACATACCCCGACATATAGCACCGGGAGTTTTGTAACCTACCGTCATGGCTGTGCTGCTAATTACCATATGACCCTTAGTGAACTCGTCTCCGGCCATATTTCTTAGACGTGTGGCCCTGTCTTTACCCGCTCAATTAAATGTATACCAAGTAACTGCATGCTGGGATGCCGAGTCAACTTGGACCAATCACGACAGGTTTAACTAACTGCGGAGACTTCCCGCCAAAACAATACATTATCAAAACATGAATTTCTCAGCAATAACACAACTAATCAACCATCCTACCCACCAAAAGGAATACATTCATAATTGGCACAATCTTATCTAGTCAAATCCACCAACATATCTTTCTTGTGACAATCTCTGTCAGGCTCGTGTTTTTTTCTTCACCTCAGGTAGCGTCTAAGCGAATGACGTGAATGACAGCTAGTTTACTAAATGTAATTCTGAACCATCACATTGATCCACTTTAATAATGGAACTTTGCTTGATCCACACTAAGTATGGAAAGGTGATTAGCAGCGGGGGAAAGGTGCCTCTTCATCACATTATTTTTTCCAGTCTCAACACTTGTTATACTGCGAGTTGCGTGACAACCACTTGAAAAAGAATCATGACTCGATATCGACTTATTTTGATCCGCACCACCCAGTTATATTCGCAGACTCTGTCTTTCAGGCTCATCAATTGCCACTCTCTTCATTATCTCTACTCCTTTTTGACAAATTGTGCATTATTTGAGATATGTTGCCTTGAATTCCTGCAGCCGTTTAACAAAGACACGTAACTGGAGGAAGGCGTGTACTTTACATGCATTCGCATTGTACATCCCCCACCCCACCCCCTGTCTTTGACTTGTGGGTGATTTAAGAAAATTTTAGACGCCCAAAGTATGAAGAGGTATACACTGAGAACCTACTCTAAACAGTCATCATTGAGCATGACAGATGCCAAGCTGCCACGTATTTGTGACAACGAAACTGTGCAAGAAGATGGACACGCAGCCGATGATAGATGCGTTTACATTCCGACACCGTTTTAAAGTAGGGTGGCGTTTTAACCCACATCCCTGCAGTGTATCATATTAGCAACAACCACCAGTCGACAGACCAGGAGAAGTGGGGCAGAAGTCATTTTGCTCGACAAGCCTCCGTCAACAGAAGCAGTTGGAAGGAAGAACAAGATACGTGTGCATCTCTCTCTCTATCTCTCTCTCTCTCTCTCTCTCTCTCTCTCTCTCTCTCTCTCTCTGTCTCACACACACACAAACACACACACACACACACACACACACACACACACACACACACACAGTGTGTTTGTGTGTGTGTGTGTGTGTGTGTGCAAAACACTGGGCGAGCCAGACAGTCTCACCACAGCGGTTTCTAGGTCATCATCGCAGACGACCTTTTCACGAGGACTAAGGTCAGGGGAGAGTCATTCATCAGCATGATTCCATCAGTTCCCTTCCAGTTACACACAACTGTGTACCTCCGCCGACGTGATTGTGGAGAGCTTATCACATGAGGGAGCTTTGACAAATATGACATCTGGCCCATGAGCATAGCAGCTTGCGAAGCCGCACCGAAATACCCATATTCTCGCTATTGATTTCTCATGCACACATAGTGGAAAGACGAGCCCTTCTCGAACGTGTCCCTTCCTATGGCTATCTCCTCCATCATGCCTAAAGTCCACGTAGAGATTTTTTCGAGGAGGGAAGATTTTGGGGTGGATGACACGTCCCAGTCCAGGAACTGTGTGAAACTCAGACACCTACTCAGTCTTGATTTGGCCTCGACGCCAGTCCCTCCATGATGGATGTTTTTTCATTCCAAGGTGGCGTCCAGGGAGATGGGGAAGCAGTCGTCTCCAATCGTTGATGTATGGTCTTGCATGTGCGGTAGTGCGTGTGATTACTGTGCCTGAATCTCGTTCTCATCAAGCAATACATTACTTTCTACGGGACTTTTCCGGACTTCCAGGTAACTGCATTGTCATTTTTCCAAGAAGGAATGTTCTCTAACTCCCTCTGTAGGCCAGAGGACAATGATCCCTTCTGGCTCGAATTATTGTCTATTCCCAAGAGTTCATCTGCACAGGAAGAATGAGAGAAATGAAATATGGCACTTTGGACAGGATTCGACTGAGCCGCGAATGATGAAGCTGTGCATGCCACTGCATCGACTTCCGCTGTTTTATGGAGAGTGTCCTTTGTTTGGCCTGCCACACGAGGTGTGACAGGACATTATTTTAGCTTCATTGCTGGCACGCCGATTTGAATAAGCCAAGGATTCTGAACAGGGGTATTTTTAATGGCAGGCATTTCACATGGGCAGCACGTGTATGTATGTATGTATGTATGTATGTATGTATGTATGTATGTATGTATGTATGTATGTATGTATGTATGTATGTATGTATGTATGTATGTATGTATGTATGTATGTATGTATGTATGTATGTATGTATGTATGTATGTATGTATGTATGTATGTATGTATGTATGTATGTATGTATGTATGTATGTATGTATGTATGTATGTATGTATGTATGTATGTATGTATGTATGTATGTATGTATGTATGTATGTATGTATGTATGTATGTATGTATGTATGTATGTATGTATGTATGTATGTATGTATGTATGTATGTATGTATGTATGTATGTATGTATGTGTATGTATGTATGTATGTATGTATGTATGTATGTATGTATGTATGTAGTGTATGTATGTATGTATGTATGTATGTATGTATGTATGTATGTATGTATGTATGTATGTATGTATGTATGTATGTATGTATGTATGTATGTATGTATGTATGTATGTATGTATGTATGTATGTATGTATTGTATGTATGTATGTATGTATGTATGTATGTATGTATGTATGTATGTATGTATGTATGTATGTATGTATGTATGTATGTATGTATGTATGTATGTATGTATGTATGTATGTATGTATGTATGTATGTATATAAGTATGTATGGCTTATTTTATTTGACGTTTCAGCAGTGAGACTGAGTTTGATTTCTTCGTCTTTTTCGAGAAGTCATATGCTCCGAGCTACGTGTCTGGGTGTCGGCTTTGAGACGTTCACAATTAGAATTTCAATACGACAAGTAGCGTGTTCATGAATTCCAATAGTTAGAGACAGTGTCACCTTGTTACTTACAATATCCTTCCTTTGACCTTGGCTGCATACATCCTTCCATTACGACTCCTAAGAGCAACAAAATGTCCTCACACCTGAGAGCCCCGAAGGCACCAAATAGCATACACGCACACACACACACACACACCACACACACACACACACACACACAGACACACACACACACACACAAACACACACATACACACAAACACATATACACACATACGCACATACACACATACACACACACGCACATACATACACATACACATACATACGCGCACACGCACATACATACACATACGCACATACACACATACACACACACGCACATACATACACATACACACACATACACATACACACACGCACATACACACACATACACACACACACGCACATACACACACACGCACATACACACACACGCACATACACACAAACACACACACACACACTCATACACACACATACACGCACACACTCACACACACACACGCACACACACACACACACACGCACACACGCACACACTCACACACACACACGCACACACACATACACACGCACACACGCACACAAATACACACACACACACACACACAAACACACACACACACACACTCTCACACAAACACACAAACACACAAACACAAACAAACACACACACACACACACATACAGAAAAAAGTCCCAGTCAAGAATTTTGCTCAGATAGGCACAGCAAAATGCAAATTATACAGTTCGTGTATACGTGCACGTGTAAGATTATATTTTTATCACTGACCCGTAAGGCTTAAAACACTATGTTGACAACGTTTGTCAAATGGTTTAGGGCAAACTCAAAGAAAAATATGTCAATGTGTGTGTGTGTGTGTGTGTGTGTGTGTGTGTGTGTGTGTGTGTGTGTGTGTGTATCTCATCATCTGCCAAGCGATATTATGCAGGAGGTCTTGTAGTTTCAGCGCAAACTCTGTTCTGAGCATCGAGTACCTTTACTCGATTAAGTGCTGTACGCTCGATGATGTCTATACATTTGATTTGCGTTTTGCAGCCTGCCGAAAACGTGTTGATAAACTGCATGATACATCATGATCTTGTTTGAGAGGAGGGACTGTGAAGTTATCTCCGTTCACTTAGGCCGGTCTGGAAGATTTGTTGCTGCACTTGGTGTTTGTGTGCTGTTCCTCCCTCAGCAAACCTCGAGCATTTGTGTCAGCGCGGTCACAGATCCTTCACAACGACCAATACATGCAGGGGTCAATAAAACACACTTCAAAGGAAAACCGGTTCAATGCAGCTTTTACGAGTGCACTTCTGTGGATGTATCAACCTCGTTATCTGAAGCCCGGATGAAAACCCGCCATAATTATGTCTTGGTAATGTCCAGATTAGCAACCAAATTTCAATTCCCAAGGAAAGATATCGATGAGTGATCTAAGTTTATATGTGTCTTCTTCTGTAATAGAGTTTTTTTAAGCATAATGTGTGTACTGTCGTTTTCAGACATGCCCTTCCTCCACAAGCTAGAGCTGCCGAGTGCCAGATGTGACTGACAGCAAGTATACAATCAACATGATATTAATATCATAATAGATGAGCAATATGAGTGAGTGCACATATGAGAGAGAGAGAGAGAGAGAGACAGAGAGAGACAGAGAGAGACACACAGAGAGAGACAGACAGACAGACAGGGAGAGAGAGACTGACAGACAGGGAGAGAGAGAGACAGACAAACACAAAGAGAAACAGAGAGAGAGAGAAAGAGAGAGAGATAGACAGACAGACAGACTGGGAGAAAGAGACAGACAGACATATATACCGACAGACAGAGAAACACACAGAGAAGCAGAGAGAGAGAGGCAGAGAGAGATTGAGAGAGAAAGAGAGAGAGAAAAACTCCCAGAGATACAGCAAGACAGAGATACAGCGAGACAGAAATACATAGAGACGGAGATACATAGAGACGAAGATACATAGAGACAGAGATACAGAGAGACAGAGACAGAGATACAGAGATACAGAGATACAGATACAGAGAGACAGAGAGACTGAGACAGAGACAGAGAGAAACGAAAACTGTAATGCTGAGCCCCCCAGGCCTTTGCACATTTATCCCAAAGTTAGAAACGCATCAGAACATCCAATGAACGAAACATATATGTTGGTCAGTACATAGAGGTGGCGAGTCTGTGCCAGACAATTAGACTGTGGCAAAAAAAAGGAAAAAGAAAAAGCACTACCGGAGTCTGACTAATTGTATTCTCTCGAGAGAAATAGAGGCTCTGAAGATGGCCGTTTGTGGGAGCGATGACGGCACTTGTAAGCAGATCGTGTGGCTTGGTTCTACGTGGCGATGGCGTCGAGCCCGGTGTCGTAGAGCGCTGAGAGTCCGCTGTTGGGGGGCCGACGGCACTTGCAGGCCTGAAGAAGGAGTGTTCTCTCCAAAAGCTTGCCCACTCTCTGCGCCCTTCGACGCCGGGCTCGACGCCATTGCCACGAAGATCCAAAAGACACTCGCCGCCTCTTATAGAGACTCATCTAATCGATACAAGATTTTCGAAATGTCGCTGAATATACATGTATAAAGAAATGTTGACTGCCGAATATTCTTTGTCGCAATCATCATTGTCCTTGCTGTCTTCCTCGTCATCAACTTTGTCGTCGTTGATGTAACTGATTCTGCTGGTGCTGCTTGTCTAATGAAAAACTGATGGTGTATCCTTCTTTCTGCTCCGTTTGCAGTCCTTCTGGTGTCCGCGTCTCCCTACGCGATTCGTAAGAGGCGAATAACTAGGGACACCGTGACTTGAACTGCGTTTACTCTAAACTGCTCTAGTGATTTTCGTGCTTAGTGGCCTTACATAACCTTAAAAGGTTGATAGGCCGTAAAACACCATCCATCCATCCATCCTTCTGGTGACTACGTCATCCCCCTTTTCAATAACAGGCTCACTTGCAGGGAAATTGGCTGAAGGAGAAGGCTTGTTTGATCCTCTTATCTTCCATGACCGCTGTTTTCTGCAATTCCATTACCAATTATGTATATTTGAAAACCGTTAATGTAATTTAAATTGAAAACTGTTCTCGTGTTCGATAATAGGAATGAAAAAGAAAACAGTCTCGAGGAAATGGGACATGCATTTAGGTGTTGCCCACATCAGATGCATCACCCGAGCAGTCACTGAAAACTTGTATATGCATTATACTGTCTTTCTTTGATGGGTGCGAATGGGGGCCAGGTTCGCTCCACACGTGCGTGATGTGTCATCCAAACACTGCTTCTCACTTTTAGCACAGCTCGATAAAGCAGGAGGGTCACTTGAGTCAAATTACTTCACTGATGCAGACCTCTGTCCTTGGATAATATCGAAGCAGTGCAACACTGTGGAACATTGGAAACTCTAATAATTCAGGATAAAGCAGTTGTCGCTATAACGTCCTCTTGTTCAGAGGTCTGGATTTGAAAGGAAGGATATACATGTAGACAGAAACGCACTTTTTATTCATTTAGAATGGATTTGGTGTGTTTGCTCGAGCAGTTGGAAACAGTGCCATTCGATTCGATGCAATAGTGCAGTTCCAGAACGGTATGGCCTATTGTCGTTTTCCATCTCTCTCTGCCCTGCCCAGAGGTGCACTGTTGCCAAAATAACCACATTCACACACACACACACACACACACACACACACACACACACACACACATACACTCACGCACACACACACACACACACATGCATTGATATATTACACACATTTACCAATAAATGCTCAAACTTGCAAGCAATATATGTAAACCTACAACAGTACTTCAAAGACCTAGTTGTTTATGATGATAAATCATGACTAATAAATCATGTAGTCCAAAGAAAAAACATTTTGTTGCAGCTTCCTTATTATGCCTATGTGTGTATTAGGAACAGAAAATCCATAACACCTTATTTTAGGATGTACAAGGGACCGTTCTATGCAAATCTACAAAGATTTGAACAACAACAATTCCCTGTGACTAGCTTTTCTTACGGGTAAAGCTCCGTAACCTGACACGAGGTTTCTCTCCATTTAGTTTGAGCTAGGCGTCGAAGTACCTTTAAGCGTCAACATTTGCTGCACCATGGTTGGACTCTTTCTCTTTTCATTGGGGCAGTGCAGCCTTGAGTCTGACGACTTCGTGATTGAGTAACGTCTGGAAGAGTTGGAAGAGCAAGCAACTCTGGAATCTGGTCATCGACTGACTGGCCCCGTGGCACACTTCCAGCGTCAGATGAATGAAATGCGCTTATCTGTGTTGGGGGAGAGATAAAGCGAAAACGGGGTTCAAGGTAGACCTTTTTATGGGAGATCCCGTGGGCAACGGCAACTCCGCAGTCGGGCAAAGGCAAACAGGACGGGAGGAAGTTTTAGTACTGCGATCCCCTGGACAAACAGAGAAACGGTAGGCTCTATCTTGAGCAAACCCATGAACCTGGCGCTCTGCCTTTCTGGAGGAACAGCAATGATGCTCGCGTGCTTCACGATCTCCATAGGTGTCCATAATCGACATCACGAGCAGCAGCTCGCGCAGGCGCTTTCTGTGTTCCCAGCATGCACTCCGGCAATGGGCCGTTTTCTGGGTTGAACATTTTGTCATGTGGTTGTCCTGATATGCCGTTTTCAACGAGAGAGTATTCTTCGAGAGTCCATTTAATGCCAGACGCTGACGAATTGGACTTGGCACTTCAATTGTGGATGTTGCTTCTGGCTCTTGTCCATTTCATGAAATATAGACATAGCTCACGCTTCTCTGAGGCATTTTCGTAAGTGGCTCAGGAGCCCGTTTCTTGAGTGGCAGTGTCGTCTGCAATGGGTGCAGATGAATAGGGAAGACTCCATTCTCTCTTATCTATGAGATAACTATAAATTGTCTTGACTTTTCGTTCTTCTGCATCACCTGTCTCACTGCGTAAGACAATGTTTCTCTGTCATCCGCTTTGCCGTCTCAGGTGTGCAGGGGAATGCAAGTCTGAGTTGTCGTCTCGTCTCCACATCCGTGTAGCGGGAGCTGGGACTTATCGGTCGGGCTACAACAGTGATTTCTCCACCAAAACAGCCTTAAGGATGCGCCCACAAGTTACCTGTCATGCACATCCCAGCCATCAGAGACATCTTTAGCTCAGCAATGCATGACTATCTGCTGGAGATGTTTGCTCGCCTTGGGACGAGTTGCCCCGCCTGTCCAGCTTGCAGAAGTGCATCACGGATCGGGGCACATAAGATGGACAAATGATCTAACGCGTTTCCTGCGTTGGAGATGCTGTCTGTGCATTGGTGCTATGCAGTTTAGAAAGTGCCTTCTTGTAATTCATGTTATTGTCTCCCTGTCTTCTGAATGCTTGAGCGTCAAAATCCTTACAGCATGTCTCCCTTCCGCACCCCTGATCCCTCCAACGTGTTTGTCTTTTGTCATGGTGTCTGTCTCTTGCTTTTATCCATCGCTGTCCTAACTTCCTGCCCGATTGCCTGCCTACCTGTGTTACTCTGTGTGTCACCGTCTGCCTGTCTGTCTGCCTGCCTGTTTGTCTGCCTGCCTGTCTGTCTGTCTGTCTGTCTGTCTGTCTGGCTGTGTGTCTGTCAGTGTGTCTGTCTGTCTGTGTGTCAGTCTGTGTGTATGTCTGTCTGTCAGTGTGTCTGTCTATCTGTGCGTCTGTCTGTGTGTCTGTCTGTCTGTGTGTCTGTCTGTCTGTGTGTCTGTCTGTCTGTGTGTCTGTCTGTCTGTGTGTCTGTCTGTCTGTGTGTCTGTCTGTCTGTATGTGTGTATGTGTGTCTATGTATCTGTCTGTGTGTGTCTGTCTGTGTGTCTGAGTGTCTGTCTTTGTCTGTCTGTGTGTCTGTCTGTCTGTCTGTCTGTCTGTCTGTCTGTCTGTCTGTCTGTCTGTCTGTCTGTCTGTCTGTCTGTCTGTCTGTCTGTCTGTATATCTGTATGTCTGTCTATTTGCCTGCATGCATGCATGCATGCCTGCCTGCCTGTCTGTTCCTTCCTCTTTCGATTCATGTTCTTACAATGGCTGCTTTTTCTTTAACGAATGGATCGCTTTGGATTTAGATCTGATTTCGCATTTCCTTTCCATTACGTGCACAGGGGTCACTGTTGACACCGTTTTCTTTGAAAAAAAGAAACACATTTAAATAGAGATCTAATTGACAAGTCCACCTCCTCCTCTTTGTATTATTCATGGCGACTTAAATAGATCGATAAATATTTCGAAATTCAAACTGACTCGTTTTTGAGAGTACGACTGTCCCACATTTCTGTGCATGCCCTCTCCTTCTCATCCCCCACCCCCACTTCCCTGGTCTTTGCTTCACTTGATTTCGACCGCTTTCTCCTCTACATCCAGATCCTCTGCACAGCACGGCGTAAAATGTCATATGCACCATTCCTAGGGAATTTCCTTCCA
>JAWQFJ010002221.1:201988-217909 GCA_034096865.1 Theodoxus fluviatilis | reverse complement strand
AAGAGGTACCATTGGAAAAGCTCGTCTATTTCGACGAGCACACGAGTAAGGGAAATAACTCCGGCCAACTATGGTTATCTAATTGTTGTAACTCACATGCGAAGCAAAAAGTGAGTCTATGTACTCACCCGTGTCGTCCGGGCGTCCGGGCATCCGGGCGTCCGTGAAAACTTTAATGTTGGATTTTTCTCGGAGACTATTAAGTCTATCAACACCCAATCCGGCATGATGATGTATGATGACAACGCGTCAAAAAAACATACATAGTGACTTGACCTTGCTTCAAGGTCAAGGTCGCAGGGGCATAAATGTTGTCTAAAAAACAGCATTTTTCACATTTCCCAATTTTCTCTGTAGTTTTGAGATTGGATACCTGACCTATATATGGTGTATAGGGCAAGTAATCCCTATCTTTTGATACCAGTTTCATTGACCTTGCTTCAAGGTCAAGGTCACAGGAGCTCTTTAAAGTTGGATTGTATACATATTTTGAAGTGACCTTGACCCTGAACTATGAAAGATAACTTTTCCAAACTTCATAACACTGTAATAAACATGTTATACTTTATAATAGGTCACCTGTGTTGTCCGTCCGGGCGTCCAGGCGTCCGTCCGGGAGTCCGGGCGTCCTTTAATCCGTAAAAAACTTTAACGTTGGATTTTTCTCGGAGACTATTAAGTCTATCAACACCCAATTTGGCATGATAGTGTAGGATGACAAGGCGTACAAAAACATACACATGACTTGACCTTGCTTCAAGGTCAAGGTCACAGAGAACTCTTTAAAGAGTTGGATTGCATTATACATATTTTGAAGTGACCTTGACCCGTGAACTCTGGAAGATGACTCTTCCAAACTTCATAAAGATTGTAGTACACATATTATTTACTTTCATCATGAGACACATTTGGTCCACATATTCATCTAAGGTCACGGTCCACTTTGACCCCGTATGAAATGTGACCAAAATTTAGGGTAGTGGAACACCTAAAAGTGACCATATCTCATGGTAGAAAAGTGCCAAGAAGCCACCATTGTGCGTCCCTATGTCTGAATTAACCACTTGTGTGTTGCATGACCTTGGAATGACCTTGGAGTCAAGGTCCACATGTAATTTGGTAGGAAACATGTGTTGTAAAGCATTTCTTTGTGTATGATGTCAGTGGTAGGTTTAGTTGTTTGAAACCTTGACCTTGAAGGATCACCGGGAAGGTCAGGTCGATGTAAAGGTCAGGTCAAGCATGGCTGAGCCAGCGTATGGGCTTTGCCCCTTCTTGTTTGTTTTGCCATACAGTATTTTAACCTTCTTCTTTCTAACATTTTACAAAGTGTTCTCTGCATTATGATTCTAATTTGTATCAGTTAAAACAAAATTACCCTTTTGTCTTTAAAAATGCATGTCGTTTCCAGAGCAAAACTTACAGGAATTCAGTCTCTTTTTTTTTCCAACTGACCTGGTTGAAAGTGATGAGCATGAAGTTGAGCTGGTCGTTGAAGTGTCACAGGCAGTTTCCACACCTGAGAAAGAATACATCATGGACAGACCAAAATATAATATAAGTGTGCTTTGCAATCAGCGCAAGAAATAAACATGTACATTTGTCAGACAAAAGTTTGCAGTTCAAAGAGTGGACTGGCATTTATGTCCCCTGATAAAGTCAGTAACAGCTAAATAAGCTGTTGATTTTCAGGTCCTGCCCACGGAGGCTGCAATTGCCAGCGTGGCATCAGCCTTTCGCATGTAATGCCTAATAACACGTCTATGTACGCACCTGATAGCTCACGGGGACCAAATGACACAGCGCATAGTCATACGCACTTGATATACAAAGAGTTAACCAGAAGTATTCTGTGGTAAAAAGGTCATGACACATTAGTGCTGTATCTTATTCTGCGCTACGACTATACGTCAGTTGCGGTCCGCCAGCTGCTTTGTGCCCGTCAAATGCTGGGTTAAAGTTGAGTAAAAGGTCATAAATATATTGCCTGGATAACTAAGTGTGTACCTGAAACATCCTCCTGGCCTGCAACGCATGTAGAGAAACCCCCATGGCTGACAACACCCTCCTTGCTGTCTTTTGCTCCTCCACCATACTCTCCAGCTTCCTGTAGTCCTCTTGGAGCTCTTCTTTTGTTTCTGCAATATATTCAATAGGAAGAGGTAATCCGTAGCCGTACAGCCTCGTACGGTTACCCATCTGCGTGGTTGGATATATCAATAATGGATGAAGCTTTACATTGAATATTCTAACTCCATCCCACGTTTGACTCTCAACGGTGGTCCCCACACCCTAACTCCAGTGCCCAATGCTGATGTATGGACACAAACGTGACAAAAAGTAACGCGTCCGGGTTTAGGTAAAATTCCCTGGACAGGCAGTGGTTCAGGAGTACTCAGCGCTGCATGAGCGCTTCATGATGGGAATTGAGCGCTCTTTGCCACTCCTGAACGCCTCAGATTTTGTGCGCCCCATGTTGTGTTGATAGACGCAAAGAAAGTGTTTTCTTTGCCACAGACATCGTTTATGCACGTTTAAATGTATTCTGCATGAATAAAGTCCACTACTGTGTCATCCTTACTTGCCATTACTCGCACATACAGAGCGCTTGGGGCAAAAAAAGCCCGTTCCAGTCCCAAAATGATGTTTCTGAGGGATATTTTACGCATCGACGGCCAGTGCGGGATCGAAGACACCATTTTGAATCAATGAATGTGATGCAAAATCATCTGAAGCACGTCGGATTGGTGATTCCCAGCACTGCTCAGCGCTGAGTGAATCACGCCCAAAATTCACCGTTCAGGAGTGAATCACATGCAGCGCTGAGCAACGCTTTGAGTCGCTGCGCATCCTGAACAAGCCTTTAGTCAGTGGCTACAGAGCCACGTCGTATTCAATATTAAAATAATTGCGAATGACCAGATTCACTTTCGCAATATGACACATTTTTCAAGTCAATTTTTGTGAGAGATGAAAATGAAAAACAATGAAACCATGCAATACAAATAACTGAAAGTAAGGAAGTAAGTTGGTGAAACTTACCCTTGATGGTTACAATAATGGCGGGATACAAAACTCCATGCCATTTTGACAGCACTCTGTCACCGATCTTGTACTGCACGGCGTCTCTTCTAGGCACCTCGATAGTGCTTGTTTTGGTTGAGGAAAACTTCATTTCCTCGTACCAAAACAAGTTTATGTGTAGATGGCTTGCCATTTTCTGCCGATTGCTGGATTTCAAATTCAATGTGACTGTGCGGTTTCGAAGGCGAGTGAAAGAGAAGTGCTCCTGCCGCTTCCAGAATTTGGCGCCAGGGTCTAAAAGTAGGCCTAAGACAACTGGCCAATGGGGCGGCTGCTTGTCTCCACGAAAAATCGGTGCCAGAGATGTCTGGAACTTCATTACGTCAGTGCTCGCTGCATGACAGACACGGAGTTGCGTCCCTTGCCGACAGTCAGTTACCTTAACGCATCCACTTTTTGGTCACGGCTCATGGAAGAGTAAATCAAAGGCCTAAAAAAAAATCTTTGTTAATGCCTCGCACGTTTTTGTTGAAGATCTGTGCGAATTTCAAGAGTTTGCGAACCGCAGTGTTGTTTTGTTTTGGTGCAATATGCTTAAGAGTGAGCACCCTTGCAACATGACCTCAAAGACCCTGTGACCTCATCTTCGGGTGAAGAGGTCAGGGAAGTTCGAGTGTTCCGAAATGGCGGGGTTTCCGAGGAAAGAAAACTTTGTTGAGCAGGATTATAACAGCAAGAAACCATTTTTGTGTCTCATTTGCCGGCAAAACTTCTCATCAAAGCAGAACGTTTTCAACCATCTGCAGTTTGCTCACAAACTCAGTAAGTATTCTTTGCCTTTTGAAGTTTTGCGGCTTCAGCTGTGCTGCACTGCATGTGTGCACTTTTTGCAGTTCTGAGTTGGGCTCTCTCGTCACTAATTTAGCCCTTTGTGAAGTTTGTCTAATAATTATTATCTAGTCTTGTGGAGGTTCAGGGAATTAATTCTTCGCTGGTTGGATTTTCAAAACTTTATGGGCAATTAAAAAAAATAATTGCTGTGTGTGCTGCAAGATCTATTTGGCAATATAAACGTTTCAACAAGACAAATCATTCTTGTGAAAGAGAACGGATCGTCAGATGTGTGGGAATAAATTTTGAACAAGTACATTTGCTGCGAGGTTTTGTTTCTGACACATGAAAACGTCAAAACATGTTCACTCTCAGGACTGTGTTAAATTGCGACTCCAATTGCACATTCCTGCAGGTGTCGGTCCTTTGTGTGTCAGTCACTCAATGTTGTTTTTTTCTTCAGGTCCAGTGAAACTGGAAAGAAAAGATATTTGGATGATCATTTGCTTGATGTTCCGGTGGAAGAGTCTGCGACTGCAAGAGGAACTTCAGTCAGTAACAGGAAGTTGAACAACCATCCACATCATCATCCAGCTTTACTTTGACAACAGGTTGTTATTAATAACTATCTATAAAATGCACCTGATTTTAGAATGCCTTCAGTTTTGTTCTAGTAAAAGGGGGATGTTGTAGCTTCATGCTGTACATACTGAAAACTGAGGCACTTGCTTATTTTTGACTCAGATGGGAAGCAAATGTGAGTATGTACTCACCCGTTTCGTCTGTCAGGACGTCCTGTAGTCCGTAAAAAACTTTAACGTTGGAATTTTCTCGGAGACTATTTAAGTCTATCATTTACACCCAATTTGGCATGATGGTGTATGATGACAAGGCATCAAAAAACATACATAGTGACTTGACCTTGCTTCAAGGTCAAGGTCGCAGGGGCCGTAAATGTAACAGCCATTTCGTGTGGGCTTTGCCCTTCTTGTTGTTCAATATTATTCTATGCTTTGTTTCAGACAATGGTGCTGATCCTGAGAATCAAGAACCAATGCAAGACTTAAAGAGTGATGCCTCAGATCAGGCTGATGGTTCAGGCACTGCTGCTGATCCTGAGAATCAAGAGCTACTGGGACATTTTGTTGGAGATGCTTCAGACCAGGCTGATGGTTCAGGCACTGCTGCTGATCCTGAGAATCAAGAGCTACTGGGACATTTTGTTGGAGATGCTTCAGACCAGGCTGATGGTTCAGGCACTGCTGCTGATCCTGAGAATCAAGAGCTACTGGGACATTTTGTTGGAGATGCTTCAGACAAGGCTGATGGCGGTAGCAGCCTTCATGTTCATGCAGAAGATGCTTCTTTCCAGCATTGCTCGTCAGGCTTCTTCAGCAGTGACAGTTGTGATGGTTCCAGTGACTGCTATAGTGACACTGACAGTTTCTGTTCACTCACTTCACATTCAGATACAGAAGATGATGTCACCTCAACGTCTGACTCTGAGTCAGAACCACAAGCTGACATTGGTCAAAACACTGCAGCAGATGCAGAATCGCCAGCACTGTGTCTTCTTTCATGTTTCCTGCGTCATGACATGTCTGCAAGTGCATCTAGGGACATAATCAGTACAGTCAAACGCATGTTTCCAGACTCTAATGGCATACAAGCTTTGCATTACAATGATATCTGGGAATCGGTGTCCAGCTTTGCAGGCGAGGTGAAGGAACATCATTACTGTTTGCTGTGCTCATCAGTCTTTCCTGAAGATCCATGTGGTGATCTGTGAGACAGATGGCTGTGGAGGTTTATGCTACAAAGGCACAGACCAAAACAAGAGTGGACGGCAAGCACGGCAGAAGTTTGTGTTTGCTGACATTAAGTCTCAGCTGCGACTACTGCTAGAGACCCCAGGTATTTTTACATGATTATAATTATACTGTCATGCTATGTGTATTACCACATCAATCCAAGTATTTTTTTCAGACAAGCAAAAGGAATGTTGAAGGGTAACAGCTAGCCTGACATGATTTTGTATAAAATTTACCATTTATATTTTTCCCCAGAAATATCTGGAGGTTTCAGACTTTTATTTTTGTCCTATAGTTTTGTTAGCCGTACTGATATTTTGTCATGTGTTTTTTTTTCTTTGTACATGTTTTGGATACACTTGCCCTGCTTCTGGAGGAAAATTGCATTTATATAATGAAGTCTACCTTGTGCGTACTCTACCTGCGCAGTTCATCTCTGTCACTGACTTGCGGGGATGTTAAAATTTGTACCCGCAAACTAGATCACAAATGATTGTCATAGATACTTCAAGGTCAAGGCAACCAATGCAGGAAATGAAACTTATATATATTGTGCTTCCTGCAAAAGGTTTGTGTTGAGCATTTTATGCATAACAGACATTTTGTGGATGAATGAAATCAGTATTCCGCGTAAAACGTTGCACAACATAATGCATACAAACAGGTCAAATAGTCTGCTTACTTTAAAGACAGAGAATTGATTCAAAGTTAAAAGTATGCTTTTTGGTTGTGTGTTTTTCTTGTATTGTTAAAGCTGACTTACTGTTTGTTTGGACAGGAGTTTGGACGAATATCCACAAATGTAAGCGAGACCTCAGAAGAAGAATGGACAGAGGTGACACAGCCATTCAAGACATCACCGATGGAACTGCCTACCGGAGCATGTGCGAGGAAGGCCAGTTCCTATCATCTTCCACCAACGTGTCTGCCGTCATGAACACTGATGGTGTAAATTTGTTTTCTTCTTCCAAAGTACAGTTGTGGCCAATATTTCTCGCCATAAATGAGCTGAGTCCAGCAGCACGATTTGCTACGGAAAACATGTTGCTTGTTGGCATCTGGCAGGATAAAGGCAAGCCACCATTTAAGCAGTATCTTGAAGGGTTTGCAAGAGAGATGAATGAGCTAAGGACAGATGGTGTGGACATTTGCGTGAGTGGAGAAACCCATGTCGTGAAGCTTTCAGTCATTTGTGCCACTCTTGACCTTGCGAAAGCATCAGTTCTGAACATGACCCAGTACAATGGAGACAATGCATGCATTACTTGTGAAGAAGGTGGTGAAGTGGTGCCACAAGGTAAAGGCCATGCAAGATGCTATCCATACCGACCAGGCCCAGTGCGTGCGCGAGATCGTAACCATGAAGATGTAGTGCAGTGCATGATGCAGGGTACACCAGCAACCAGATGTTGTTAGGCAGGTACTCAAGTTCAAAGTAGCCCAGGGTGTGACACGCAAATGTGGTCTTGACAAGAAAATCAAGCGTGTTCGGAGCCCATGTCCAACTGCGACGTTGTGGGAAAGATCAAGAAATTTTCAGAAGAAAATAGACTGGAAAAAAATGTCGCAGACCAGTTGAATGAGGGACAGTTGAGAAAGGTGGACAGAGTCATGTGTGGACAGAAGATGTTTTATTCTGTCGAGTATGGGAGAATGAAGAAAAGGGAATGTAGTGTAATTAAGACATGTGACAATGAATATGGAAGGATTCTACTTTTTGTTGTCAACAAGCAGAATGAGTGTTCTGCTGTTGTTCGTATGTTCCGAGAAACGGCCAACCATGACAACATTTTAACCAACACAAGACATCTGATCTCAGTTGAACTTTCAGACAATGGCCAGATTATTCCTGTTCAGTACTTGGAGGAAATTATGGTGTTTCTTCATTGTGGTAATGCACAGTATGTTTCCTCTTCTCCAAATAAGCATGGTCGTTCTGTCTTTAAGTGAACTCAGGTGACTGAACCATGATGATGTGACTGAACCATGACGCTGTGAAAGTGTGTTGGGAATACACTGCCATTTTGTGACCAACCGCTGTGCCCGGTTGGTAAGGCCTGGTTTTTGGCTTGCCGGTCTGGTTGTGTGTGATTCATTTCTGAGCGGCGTCTCAGGGGCGCTGTGCCCGATTGGCAAGACCTCAGTGTTGGCTTGCCGGTCTCTTTTTCTATGATTTGTTTTGTCTGGTCAAGGCTTTGAACTGGGACATTGTGACGGCCCAAAGTCTTTCTTGTGTGGTTTGTAACATGTATGATAATTTTTGAACATACAGGCATTTTCTGCTGTGGATTGATTATTTGGCCAGATTTTTTTTTCTTTGATATCAAACCTTCTTTATCTGCAATTCGGATATTGATGTTGAAGCAATAGGTACATTTTTTTACTTTTTGCATTACAAACATAATTTCATGTACATTTGAAGATAAAGAGTATAAAATTCTAATTAATGCAAACATAATTTTTAAAAATTAAATAGTTAAGAAGTTATAGAAATTTGATAAAATATAGAAATGTGCATGTTAGGCAGCCATTTTGGATAACCCATAAATCTGAATATTGTCAATCTTTGATGTTTTGATTTACTGTTATTAGTTCTTTCATGCCAATGAAACAACAACAAAAAATCAAAAATCATGCTTAAAAATTTCAAGCTTCCTAGTAGTGTCTTGCCTTAAGAATCACCAATTCTCATAGCATTAAACTAAGGCATTTATAGAAAGATTGTGCAAAGAACTAATTGTCTTCTTTATGTATGGAGCAACTATATCATGTGAGCCATTTACTTGCCAGTTTTGAAGATGCTGATTTGATTTGCCTTGCTTTCATGATAAGAAAATCATTAATTAACTTAAGTATTCTTGTGTGTAATATAATATTAATTGGAAGATTTTGTACATAAGTATTCATTTCAAGTCTGTGGATTATTCTTGGCTATAGAATTTATTTTGGATGTGTTATGAACCAAAAATATCAGCAAAAGTGCATTTGTTGAACAGTTTACTGGAATTAAGTTTCTATTTGGTTCCATTGCATGTTGGATATTTGTGAATCTGTGTTCCTAAAACACTCTTAAAATGCAACTCAACAGCAAAGTTATCATTGTACCTGTTCAAAACAACAATGTGGACATTTTCCTTCGATGAGGGAGAGAAATGGCAATTTACTGAATTTTATTTGTTGATCTACATCATGTAGGCTGCCCGTTTTTCTTGAAAATCCCATTACGGATATCACAAAAAAATTAATTACACCCCACATCATGGATATTTTCATTAAACTTATTTGCTAGATTTGGGGGTACAAGATGAATATTTAGTGCAAGTTTTGAAGCTCTAGGGCAAAAACTTTTTTTTATGGACTTGATCCACATTTATGGACCTATGATTTTGACCTTCATTTGACTCATATTTTTGAAAATTCAGAAAAAAATCAATAATTGCCTATAAGTGTTAAACCAAAGTGATTTGGTGTCATTTTGGTGATATAGTATCTGACTAATAAGAAAAAGTGTTTGAAAGTTAATTTTTTTTAATGATCGGTTCATGCTACGGCATTTGAATGCCAACATGCCGGCTTTCCGAGAGACATGTGGAGGAAAGATAAGGAGAGGATGGAAGTAATGGAATCAGGTGGAGCAAAACCATCAAGCAGCGTCATTCGGCAACATATTTAGAATGGTTAGGCAATCAAAGAGGGAATCAAACTGCATAATTTTGCAGCATGAAACACAAAGGCCAGATTTGGCACTGTCAGTTGGGACTGTACATAATGAACAAAGCAGGTCAAAGTGTATAAAAGAAAAAAGGAAAGAGACAGAATTAGATTTTTCAGTCATGAAACTATTCAGTTGCTTATACAAATTCCAGAGAAATGGCATGTTTGTAGCTCATATGATTGATTTTTGTATATAATTATGTGTGCAGTTTGCAAAGCTACAGAAAAACATGCATGACTTAGTCCCCTACTGACTTTGCCTGTGGTTTGCTGGAACATTGCTCTGTGACTTGCTCCATGCTAGTCATTCACAGTCTCACTGGTGCAGTTTTCTCTGTGTTTGATTGGCACACAGCTCATGTAAGGAAAAGTGGACTGAAGTGTGTATTCACATCCAGTGCACTTGCTACTGACTCTTGTCAAGGCATTAGAGGGACTGAAATGCCAAGTCATGGCTGTGGTGGAGAATTACACCCATTTGTATTGTTTTACTAGTCTTTCATTTTATTCCAGGTGCTTATCATTGGTGGGGGGGATGGAGGAGTGGCCAGGGAAGTTCTCAAACACCCAGAGGTTGAACATGTGGACATGTGTGAAATTGATGAGGTGAGTTTTTGTCATGCAGATTTACACAACCCACAGGACTTTTGAAATGCATGATTCCAATCACCTTAACTCTTTTTGGTTCTTGCATTTGAACACAATTTTATACTCCTCTCATAGTATTTGCTTTACAACACTTCATATGTAATGCATAGATACTCAAGGTAGTCATGCCATATTCCAACAAACTCAGAAATGAATGCACTTTCATATGATGCAAAAAAATTGCATTGTTAATTTGTTTGTTTGATGCAGGTAAGATGACCTTTGACTTTGTTACTAAAAATACATTTTGAGACAAAACACAATAAAAATGTTAAAATACAAAGAACAAAAAATCTCAGTCATTAATTTATTCATAAAAAATGATTAATTTCACAACAAATAATCAGTTGTGCACCAAATAGTCAAAATCTGAGCACATTTCATCAACATTTGCAAGTGTTATACCTCGTTATGTAACACAGGTAAATAAAAAATTATAAAATAAAACACATCATAGGAACTGCAGTCAAAACAGCCTTACAAACAAAAAACACACCAATAGTGTTAAAAATGATGAGTATGTGGGTGTCAAGAGCACAAAGCAAACATAACTCTACATCAGTGCAAACCATGACCAAATTGCAACATCAGTGCAGCGACTGCACAAGTGTGTCACTGACATCAGGGAGTGGATGTCATCGAATCTGCTGAAGCTGAATGATGACAAGACAGAGTTCCTCATTTTGGGAACCCGGCAACAGCTTCAGAAAAGGGATCAGGTCAGTCTGCGGATAGGTGACAGCATCGTCACTCCAACAAAATTAGCCCGCAATCTCGGAGTCGTGTTTAACTCCGAGATGGACTTCTCCTGCCATGCATGTGTGCCAGACATGCAATTTTCATCTGCTAAACATCAGCAAGATTAGGAAATACCTGACGCAGCCTGTCATCAAGACTCTTGTCACCAGTCTGGTCCTATCCAGGCTTGACTACGGGAATGCTGTATTGTTCGGCATTCCATCAAAACACCTGGATCGACTCCAGGTCATCCAGAACAGAGCAGCGCGCCTCATCCTTGGAGGCAGGAAGGACTGTCGAATGACACCACTGCTCCACAAACTTCACTGGCTTCCTGTTAGGCAGCGTATAGCCTTCAAGATCCTCACTAAAACCTTCGAGTGCTGCCAGACCATTCCTACCGCCCCATTGTACCTGCAGCAGCTGCTCTCCCGACACTGCCCCCCTAGAAATCTGAGGTCTGGTGCTTCTCATCTCCTCAGGGTGCCACCGACAAGGTCTTCGTCGGGGGATCGAGCTTTCCGCTCTGCTGCACCAGTCCTATGGAATCAACTGCCAGAGGCGTTGCGTCAGGAGCCAAAGCAGAAGAATTTCAGAGGAAGCCTCAAGACGAGCCTTTTCCGCCAAGCGCGTCTTGCTGACTAGGGGATCCTAGTCGACCCCTACTAGAGACATCCTCGAATTATGGAAAATTCGTGACATTTTTTTAGCGTGTGCATGCGCCACTGAGCAGCCTTTGGGCTGGAAGTGCGCGCAATATAAATACATTATACATACATACATTATACATGAGAACAGTATGGCCAGGTGCGAACAGGTAACAATGTTTCAACTGCTAGTATGGAAGTCCAGTAGACAGTTCCTGTCTTCTTATAGACACAAGTATGTGTCACAAGTTGTGCATTTTGTCCTTGTTTTCATTTCTACAGGTTTGTCTTCGTGGCATTTTTTTGCAGTTTCTTCTTTTAGCAATGCCCGACCTTTTTTTTCAAATGTACCAAATGATTATAACTTCAAGTTATGGAGATAGTACTCATTGATCTAATCACAATGCAATTTAAATTTTGGAAATCGGTTAATTAGAACTAAAGTTATGGTAATTCGAAGGCCAAAAATATTTAGTAGGATTTGTGAAGACCCCCAGATTTGGGATGGCACCGGTTGAAACAAGGAAATAATACATTTCTTAGTGTCATTCTTACATTTATTGGAGTATATTCATAAAAATTCACACACCCATGGAAAAAATTCAACCAAATCCAATGGTGCCATCAAAAATGACATAACTAAATTATTATTTGCTAATTTGCATAAAATTTGCATAAATTTTACGCTTGTTTCAAATTTCTTGAAAGGACACAAAATAATATGCAGTATCAAGGCATATAACTTACATTTTATCAATGTACAATAATTCTACCCATGAAAATAAATTTTAAAATATGTAAATTGTGATTACACGAATTTGCATAATTAATTAAATGTGTTCTGATTGGTCGAAATGTAAAACAAGCACAAGTTCGCTAAAAATGAAGCTTTCTCATAATTTTTTTTAAATGTTACTCTGTCTCTTCCTATCTTTCATTGTCTTTTCATGCATTGTGATTTGAAGTGGACTGTGCATTATTTTGACAACAGTTGAAGAATAAGATGAGAAATTAACAAAATAAAAACTACACATGATATATACAAACATACAACTTTATTGTGATGGTGTTAATGTTATGAGCACACAAGACACATGTATGACATATCACAAAAGCCTATTTCCTGAAATACAGCCAAACAAAGCATCACCTGGAATTTGTGTGTTGGGCGGGTGGTTATACTCTACACTGTCTAGTGTCTACACTCTACAGAACCACGACATCATCAGATGAGACATCAAGATCTGGGCTAGACTGTTGCAAGAAATCTGTGCAACAAATATTAAGTCATAGAAAAGCAAACAAACATTACAAAATACATTTACAGACAAGACAAACTACTGAACAAAAAACATTGAAACAAACAATAAATCAAAACACTCAACTAGGCTAACTGACATTAGTCTAGATATAGAAAAGCAAACAAACATGACAAAATTCATTTACAGACAAGACAAACTACTGAACAAAAACATTGAAACAAACAATAAATCAAAACACTCAACTAGGCTAACTGACATTAAACACATAAGTCAAACATAATCTTTGTACAGTAATTATTCATTTGAAGGGGATGGGGCCTTGGGGGTGTAGAACGAATTACTGGGGGTTTTTTGACTCACATGCGAAGCAAAAGTGAGTCTATGTACTGAGCCGTGTCGTCCGTCCGTCCGTCCGTCCGGGCGTCCGGGCGTCCGTAAAAAACTTAAACGTTGGATTTTTCTCGGAGACTATTAAGTCTATCAACACCAAATGTGGCATGATGGTGTATGATGACAAGGCCTCAAAAAACATACATAGTGACTTGACCTTGCTTCAAGGTCAAGGTCACAGGAGCCATAAATGTGGTCTCAAAAACAGTCATTTTTCACATTTTCCCAATTTTCTCCCACGTTATTGAGAATGGCGACCTTAGCTACAAGTGGTATATAGGTCAAAGCAAGCCCTATCTTTTGATACCAGTTTGGTTGACCTTGCTTCAAGGTCAAGGTCACAGGAGCTCTTCAAAGTTGGATTGTATACATATTTTGAAGTGACCTTGACCCTGAACTATGGAAGATAACTGTTTCAAACTTAATAATTATGTGGGGCACATGTTATACTTTCATCATGAGACACATTTGGTCACATATCAAGGTCACTTTGACCCTTATGAAATGTGACCAAAATGGGGTAGTGAACCACTAAAAGTGACTATATCTCATGGTAGAATGTGCCAATAAGCACCATTGTGCTTCCTATGTCTTGAATTAAGAGCTTTGTGTTGCATGACCTTGGATGACCTTGACCTTGGGTCAAGGTCACATGTATTTTGGTAGGAAAAATGTGTAAAGCATTTCTTTGTGTATGATGTCATTGGTAGGTTTAGTTGTTTGACCTTGACCTTGAAGGTCACCTGAAGGTCAAGGTCATATAAAGGTCAAGGTCAAGCATGTGAGTCGTATGGGCTTTGCCCTTCTTGTTTCCTGTTGTGAAGCACTTAAACAACCCATTCCCCCCGTCGGAACATTCCAAATTGGCAAGCTGCGCCATTCAAACTGCAGCGGTCTAAAAATAGATTGAGAGGTTGGGGGGGGTTTCAACAATGGACTGGCCTACAAGACGCTTGTCGCTAGCGAAGCGATTGGAATTTTCTGAAGAAACATAACAAAACCACACAACCAAACTACACAAAAACATATATAATCATTGATTCTCTACATATGAACAATATATCTTTAAATGTAAGTGCAATTTTGGTTGCGAAGCAGCTGAAGTGACCAGCGGCAATCACATTACATTCTGTTCCCGCGGCCGGTAGGCAGGCCTATTCGTAAATGATCTAAATTCTTCGTATGGTATGGTACCTCAGAAAAATGCACAATCCGTCGTCATGCTTATCGCAAAAATAAAACCAAATACATCATGAAAAAGAGAAATTCTTGAGGAATTCAAATCTATGCGTGATAGAGCGATTTAAACAGATTTACTAAGCAAATAATTGAAAAATATCGGATGCACTTCACTGTTACCGCAATATCTTTCGTCTGCAGAAACACAGGAAGTTATCACGCACACCGAACGAAAGAGCAGGCTTTCCTCTGATTGGTTGTAAAGTTTCAACTTGATCCATTGAGAAACTTCGACGGACGAGTGTTTTGAAGAGACCAACCCGAGTCGCGAAATGTGAACTCAGCGGTGCCATCGCGAGGCGGTAGCGGCGGTGGGTGATTTTACGTAATCAGCTTGTATTTTCTCGGCGGAAATCAGGCAGATTAACACCAAATTACACACACATGTTCTTGAAACCTTTATGAACAACTTTCCTTCTTGTCTTTATTGAGAATATTATGTGGATTGTCCACAATTAGCCATGAAAGTGAAGTGGTGGTGCTTGCTCGCATTTTTCGCATACCGGAAAGAAGGCGCAGGCATTGCTACTTCTTTCCTTTACAAGTCATAACTGGGATTATGGGGTGCGAGGTGAAAATCACCTTCCTTTGGCAGATCACCTGATTGCCTGGCCAGTTTCTGTAAAATCTGCCTGCCCATACCTATTAGATCTTTTTAGTTCATCTACATCACTGTGCTTTCTTCTATATTCTTGAAATAAGATGAAAACATTTACCCTAGTGATGTCAAGACAATGGAAGAAAAGCATCATCCACCATTTTTTTTTTTTTATAAGGCTTGTAAGTATTGATCAGTTGATCACTTCTATCCATCCCTCCCATATAGGCACTGTATTCTTTGAATACAGTTGGCTGCCTGATTAATAAATTTATGCAGTCATAAATCCATAGAAATCTTCAACAGTCATGTCATACCAGTCGATGTACAGAGAGGGCTTGTCAGGTCCTACAGCAGCCGCATGCAAGTTGGTGTATAGGCACAGAGTCTCTGCAAGGCAGGCTGTTAACATAAGTTTGAAAAAATCCACAGGCTGCAGGTAGTTTCTCACTCCATCCCTTGTCCTCGTATCCTAGAGAGGTCACTGCGGCTGACTAGTTAAGCCACGCTAATGCTAGATCCGCCAATTTTGAGATTAAACCTCAACGCTATGCCAGTCGCCGGATTACCAGCTGCTGTGGAAGTGTCCCTATTGTCCCTGCTTGCGACGGAAGATCTGTTATCATGTAAAATCGTTGGTGAACTGGGAAACAGCACAGTTGTGCTGAGATTCAGGCAGCACGGCGACGCTCGGCTATTGCTCACAAGCCATTACAAGCGAGGAACCTGGCGTCGAAAGACTCCATCCCAACAGTGACGGGACCAGCAGCGGTCAGAAATTCATCGAGCCAAGAGTGAGCAAACCTTACAGCAAGTTGCTCCATTTCCTAATTTCGACAATGAAACCATCACGAATTTTGTTTCTCATAATGATGATGCAGGGAATGCACGTGCTGCTGCGAGAGCAGCGACAGCGTTGGGGGCGGTGACCTTTTACCTCCTTAGGTGGACAAGCTAGCTTCGTCACAGAAGACACAGCCAGTCATCTCCCTCGATCATTTACGGGTGCCTTCCAGTGC
>JAWQFJ010002221.1:186988-196988 GCA_034096865.1 Theodoxus fluviatilis | reverse complement strand
TATGCCTTCTTGCTTGTTGCCTGCATTGTGAATCCATGCCAAATGCTTACTGCTACCGGTGACTTTTCTCAACGCTTACTACTGAGCGGTGACATCTCAGAAAACCCAGGATCTGGCACCAGCCACGGAACACAGACAGACAATAGCACTAACACTGGAACAGATGCTCCTGACTCTTGATATGATTGACAGCTCGAAATGCTCCGTTCACAAATGTCTGAAGCAAATGAACAATTGACAAAGATGATCTATGACAAATTTGATAGCCTGCATAACGAAATCATGTACGAGGCCAAGCACAATACTGATCCATAAAATGAGGACATAAGCATCAAAATTTACAAGTGTTTGAAATGAATGGAAACCTATTTTTGAATAGGGCACAGGCATGCCTGAATCAGGAAAAGAAAGGAAAACAAGTTTATCTTTACAAACCTTCACAGTATGAAAGGTTAACTGGGGGCAATGTCATTTTGCGATTTAAGTAACAAGACAACTTTGAACCAGTATTAAGATAAAAAGACTGAATATTTTCATCTTTCATGTAAGAAATGTTACATGTACCATATTCTAGTTAGAATTAAGTCAAGAACATTTGTCAAATTCCCCTTTGAAAGTGATATTCTCAGCTGTTTAAGGTGGACACCGTTACTTACATAATTCTGCACAATATAGTGTTTTTTCTTAGAAGGTGAATTCAGGAACTAATGCAATTCTTGTTTTTCTTGTTCCTTTTGGACTTAACTCATTTTAGCACAATTTTATACTCCTCTCAGGGTATTTGCTTTACACCACTTTGTATGTAGTGCATAGATACTCAAGATAGTCATGCCATATACCAAAAAACTCTGAAATGAATGCACTTTCATATGATGCCCCCCCAAAATTGCATTGTTTGTTTAATGCAGGTAAGATGACCTTTGACTTTATTACTAAAAATTAATTTTGAGACCAAACAAAAAGCTAAAATACAAAGAAAAATTTTCTGTCATGAATTTATTCATAAAAAACATATTAATTTCACAAAAAAATAATAGTTGTGCACCAAATAATCCAAATCTGAGCACATTTCATCAACATTTGCAGGTGTTATACCTCATTATGTAACACAGGTAAAAATAACACAAAAAATTGAAAAAATCATAGGAACTGCAGTCAAAACAGCCTTACAAACAAAAAACAGACAAATAGTGTTACAAATAATGAGTAAGTGGACTACTTGTCATTTACACTGAGGTACAGGTGTGAAGAGCACAAAGCATACATAATTACAGGTGAGAACAGTATGGCCAGGTGCTAACAGGTAACCCCCCCCCCCCCCCCCCCCCCAAATCAGACAGACCTCAGCAAACAAGTTCATTTTTTTAAATGTAGCAATGTAGAAAATATGACATTTTTGTGTTTGGTGCCATGTCTCCCCCCTTAAGTATAACATAGAAAGTAGGGAAACAATCTCAAAAACACATGCATGTACACATGCATGCATGCACACACACATGCATGCATACACACACACACCTTTTTGCACAGAATGACAAATTGTTTTAATTGAAATATGCACACAAAGAGTGCCACTTAAAATTCACTTTGGAAAAAGTGTCTTTTCAATGCACAGTTAAACCTGTTGCAATTAGTGAAAGTCTGCACAGACAAACCTGTTGCAATGCGTGAAAGTCTGCACAGACAAACCTGTTGCAATGCGTGAAAGTCTGCACAGACAAACCTGTTGCAATGAGTGAAAGTCTGCACAGACAAACCTGTTGCAATGAGTGAAAGTCTGCACAGACAAACCTGTTGCAATGAGTGAAAGTCTGCACAGACAAACCTGTTGCAATGAGTGAAAGTCTGCACAGACAAACCTGTTGCAATGAGTGAAAGTCTGCACAGACAAACCTGTTGCAATGAGTGAAAGTCTGCACAGACAAACCTGTTGCAATGAGTGAAAGTCTGCACAGACAAACCTGTTGCAATGAGTGAAAGTCTGCACAGACAAACCTGTTGCAATGAGTGAAAGTCTGCACAGACAAACCTGTTGCAATGAGTGAAAGTCTGCACAGACAAACCTGTTGCAATGAGTGAAAGTCTGCACAGACAAACCTGTTGCAATGAGTGAAAGTCTGCACGGACAAACCTGTTGCAATGAGTGAAAGTCTGCACAGACAAACTTGTAGGTAGGATTTGGAACTGCCATCTGATGTGAATGATGAGTCTGGATGTATGTTCTGCAGGTCCAGCTTCCTCCCTTTTTGAGAAGAACTACTATGAACTGATGAAGAAAGCACTCAGGCCCAATGGAATCCTCTGCAGTCAGGGCAAGTCAAGCTAGTTTTTGCTCTCTCTCTTTCTCTCTCTCTCTCTCTCTCTCTCTCTCTCTCTCTCTCTCTCTCTCTCTCTCTCTCTCTCTCTCTCTCTCTCTCTCTCTCTCTCTCTCTCTCTCTCTCTCTGTGTCTGTCTGTGTCTCTGTCTGTGTCTCTGTCTGTGTCTCTGTCTGTCTGTCTGTCTGTCTGTCTGTCTGTCTGTCTGTCTGTCTGTCTGTCTGTCTGTCTCTCTCTCTCTCTCTCTCTCTCTCTCTCTCTCTCTCTCTGTCTCTCTCTCTCTCTCTCTCTCTCTCTCTCTCTCTCTCTCTCTCTCTCTCTCTCTCTCTCTCTCTCTCTCTTTCTCTCTCTCTCTAGTTGGAAAGTAGGCGGTGAGCCTGGAAACGTCGTTGTTGTGTTGAGGTTCAGGCAGCACGACGGTCAGCCATTACTCACGAGTGAACGGCGCGGATTTTGGAGAAGGAAACCACCAGCACAGAGACGTAGGGACCAACACCGAGCAGAAAAACATCGTCAGAAGGGTGAGCAGAACCATGCTAATGCTTTGTCGATTCAAAATCAATCTGAATTCAATGTCGTAAAAACTGTTACCGACCCTGTCCCTGCACGAAATCCTCGCTCCCATGTGCCGGCGGAATGCGTCACCGTGTCATCCGTGACCTCTGACCCCTCGAACTCTGTCAACCACCATGAGGAAAAAGCTGCCTCAGTTCCGAACAAGGAACCACTTGCCACAGAAATGCCAACACTTCAAAATGACCCTCACGGTGCTGCAAAACCACCTCGTAGCAATGAAGCAACAGTGGAAGACTTTCAAAACGTGATGAGCAAGATTTCTGAGGGCATTTCTCGTGCCTTGCGGGAGCAAATGAGTGCACTGGGAAGTGGAGTTGCCGAGGCTTGTCACCCTTGTGCTGTGTCAGATCTAACTCCGCCTCTACCGTCGACCTCTGCCTTTCGTCCGAGGGATCGTGGAGCGACCCACTACAAGACCTGCCTTTCGTCCCCGACAGGAGCTCCAAGGCTGACCCAATCTACGCTTCGTCTGCGATCAGCTGTTCGCCAGCGTGACAGGGATGCTGCCAGCGAGAGAACCCAGAAACGAGCAGGACGCCGCCGACGCAACAACAGCCCACACGGGCTGCACGGAGAACGTGAACTTTCTCATTGATAGAGACTATTCACCCGTGCGCGCTTCCTAAACTGGTTGCCAGTTTTTGATGTACTTCTTGTACATACTTGTGCTCTGTTCGCGTTTTTCTCGCCCATGTAATAGGCCGGTGGCCTACACATTAAACTTGTTCAGTTCAGTTCAGTTCAGTTCTTTCTCTCTCTCTCTCTCTCTCTCTCTCTCTCTCTCTCTCTCTCTCTCTCTCTCTCTCTCTCTCTCTCTCTCTCTCTCTCTCTCTCTCTCTCTCTGTCTCTCTCTCTTGTCCAGCCCACCACCATTGAAGCAAAATGCATTTAGATTGAGCTCCTACCTGACTGATGTACTGCTAAGGATTTACTGTGTACTGGAACATCATGTTTGAGGAGAAGCTTCCTGTCATCCTCCACAGCACTATGAGGGAAATGTCCTATACACATTTGTTGGAAAATTGGTGTATTGACAAAAACTCCAGTTGTGTATCCAAGACATTGATTTGGACGAGTCCATCATTGGCCAATGACAGGTTTGTGTAGTTGTTGCCCAACCAAAACATCAAAACCACCAGAAAATCTCCATCAGAGAGAACTTGGGACTACCAGAGACTACAGCTGTTCAGGAAAAAGTGGGATGGAGACAAACGACAAAGACCAAGAGCGGAATCTCAGCCTAGTGTCCCTCCACTTCCCGTGTCAGCATGTGAAACTGGTGACAAACTCAGATGTTTCCTATGAATTTTTCGTGTTTGCGAGGGATGCATGCACAGTGCCTGATAGTCCCAGTGAACTACGATGCACACTACATGAAACAGCTCGTGAAATTTCTGCACAAGCTACACAGCTGACCACAGACATGAAATCAACGATGATTGCATCCACCATGTATCAGCTGAGGTCATGGCTCTTGAAAAACACGTGCAATGCACCCTTAACAGAACCATGTTTGTGGGGGACATCAGCACATCCAAAGTGTTGTGACAGTTGGAGAGGACAAGAAACACATCAGCTCCTGTTTCTTCTTGGTGCGATGCATGCACGCTGCCTTTGAGAGCATGGAAAGAGTGCTCTGCTTGCAAGGATGTGACATACATGCTTCACTTTGCTCCCGATGTTTCTTCGTGTACTGTACTACAATTTAAGTTGAACAATATGCCAGTTACTGGACTTCCAGCCACTGTAGAGGGTGCCCTCTCAGCTTTGCTTGCTACAGAGAGTCTGACATCATGGAAAACTGATGGTGTGATGAGCAACACAGTTGTTGTGCTATGCTACATACAAGGGCAGCCATTACCGGACAGCGACAGGGCTTCTGGGAAGTGGAGGCAGAAGCGGCCAGCACAGCTACGTTGAGATGGGCAATGAGCTGAACAACACCATGAGTGGAGAAATACTCGTTTGACTTACCCTTCTGTTGAACTGCTAAAAAAAGATGTGAACAAAGCACTATTTATACTGCTGCCGAAATCACTCTCGAGTTCCATCAGAGGATGAAAGTCACTCGGAGTAGTTATCCTCTGATGGAACTCGAGAGTAATTTCGGCAGCAGTATAAATAGTGCTTTGTTCACATCTTTTTTGAGCAGTCTAAGAAACTCAAGAGAATTTTGGACTATGATATGATTTCTTTTTCTTCTTCTTCTTGGTTGCCTCTTGGATGTCGAGGAAGACAACTCGCTGTACCATCCTCTGTGGATGTGCATATGGCTCCAACGTCCAAACTCCAAGGCACACAGGTGGCTGCAGGTGCGGCAAGGAACACTGGTCTGGAGAGAGGCTGAAACAGCTCTGTGTCACCTTGCTCGCACAGCTTCAAAACAGTTTCTCGCGTGGAAATTGACATGATGCAATGGAAAAATCACTGAGCAAATGTTTAGAGGTGAAATAAATAGCCAATGCAGAATAATTCGAGATTTAGGGGAAATCGTGGAACATCATGAATCATTTGATGTCAAACCTCAGCTGTTAACGCACTTGACTTCATCTGAAAGAATTTTGCCCATAATTGGTTATTATCGTGAATAAAGACAATACAGCAATCAAATTGAGTTTCATTAGCTGTGTGTTCATTAGCTGTGTGTATGTGTGTGTGTGTGTGTGTGTGTGTGTGTGTGTGTGTGTGTGTGTGTGTGTGTGTGAGAGTGTGTGTGTGTGAGTGAGTGTGAGAGTGTGAGTGAGAGAGTGTGAGTGTGTGTGTGAGAGAGTGTGTGAGGAGAGAGTGTGTGAGAGAGTGAGTGAGTGTGTGAGAGAGTGAGTGAGTGTGTGAGAGAGCGAGTGAGTGTGTGAGTGAGGTGGAGTGGAGGTGAGGTGGAGTGAGTGGAGGTGAAGTGATTGGAGTGGAGGTGGAGTGAGTGGAGTGGAGGTGGAGTGAGTGGAGTGGAGGTGGAGTGAGTGAAGGGGAGTGGATTGAGGGGAGTGGAGTGAGTGGAGTGGAGGTGGAGTGAGTGGAGTGGAGGTGGAGTGAGTGGAGGTGAGGTGGAGTGGAGGTGAGGTGAGGTGGAGTGAGTGGAGGTGAAGTGACTGGAGAGGATGTGGAGTGAGTGGAGTGGAGGTGGAGTGAGTGGAGGGGAGTGGAGTAGAGGTGGAGTTAGTGGAGGGGAGGTGGAGTGAGGGGAGTGGAGTGAGTGGAGGGGAGTGGAGTGGAGGTGGAGTGAGTGGAGGGGAGGTGGAGAGAAGAAGAGGGAGAGAGGAATGAGGTAGAATTATTTGTAGAGTTGTACACAGTTGCCAATGTTAAGGAAGCTGAGGACAAGCACAACACTAATGTACCAGTTCAAAACAAGAGATGTGTCTGTCAGAATAACAATATGATTTACAAACTCAAATCTCACTGTGTTTGTATATTAATACATGCAAACTAAAGCAGCGTGTGGAGTGTTTGAAAGTTTTGTTTTGTTTCCTAACGAAGTCATGGGTCATTCTTATATCAATTGCAGTTGCTAAACGTTTTGTCTTAATGTTTGGCAAGCAGTTATGAAAGAATCTGTCATAGTTGTATGACAAAGTTATGCTGCTTTAATGAGAAAGAGTGAAAGGTGGGAGAGATTCATTCTTACATTGAATATGATATGTGCAGTTATCTGCATCAACAAAGCTGGAAACGAGAACAAGTACAGATACTACAGTGCAATATTGGAGACTTCTCCATCATCAATGATGAGGTTAGCTGATTATTTTGCAAGCAAAATTCCAACTCTTTGTCCACATACAGGAATTATTAGTTTGATGGTTGAGCTTTCTTCCTTGTAAACATTGACAGTCATGTGTAACATCAAACGTAACAGCGTGCAGAATATGTCTTTGATATTGCAGCATCCTTAATCCTAGGTTTTATGGTCCTCATCTTCTCTTTGTAGGTTCATTCTTTCCCATGCAAGGCAGGAATACCCATCTCTGTATGATTTAATCTTATGCTGATGAGTTTGACAATCTGGATTGATGTTAGTGTTTTTGACTCACATGCGAAGCAAAAGTGAGTCTATGTACTGAGCCGTGTCGTCCGTCCGTCCGGGCGTCCGGGCGTCCGGGCGTCCGTCCGGGCGTCCGGGCGTCCGTAAAAAACTTAAACGTTGGATTTTTCTCGGAGACTATTAAGTCTATCAACACCAAATGTGGCATGATGGTGTATGATGACAAGGCCTCAAAAAACATACATAGTGACTTGACCTTGCTTCAAGGTCAAGGTCACAGGAGCCATAAATGTGGTCTCAAAAACAGTCATTTTTCACATTTTCCCAATTTTCTCCCACGTTATTGAGAATGGCGACCTTAGCTACAAGTGGTATATAGGTCAAAGCAAGCCCTATCTTTTGATGCCAGTTTGGTTGACCTTGCTTCAAGGTCAAGGTCACAGGAGCTCTTCAAAGTTGGATTGTATACCTATTTTGAAGTGACCTTGACCCTGAACTATGGAAGATAACTGTTTCAAACTTAATAATTATGTGGGGCACATGTTATACTTTCATCATGAGACACATTTGTTCACATATCATCAAGGTCAAGGTCACTTTGACCCTTATGAAATGTGACCAAAATGGGGTAGTGAACCACTAAAAGTGACTATATCTCATGGTAGAAAGTGCCAATAAGCACCATTGTGCTTCCTATGTCTTGAATTAACAGCTTTGTGGTGCATGACCTTGGATGACCTTGACCTTGGGTCAAGGTCACATGTATTTTGGTAGGAAAAATGTGTAAAGCATTTCTTTGTGTATGATGTCATTGGTAGGTTTAGTTGTTTGACCTTGACCTTGAAGGTCACCTGAAGGTCAAGGTCATATAAAGGTCAAGGTCAAGCATGTGAGTCGTATGGGCTTTACCCTTCTTGTTCATCTTGAATTAGTGTTTGTTTACTCCCTGCATGATCAAATTGGTCCTGTGCCAGTGTGCCTTATGTGTGTTTTTTGTGTGTTTTGTTTGGTAGTAAATCTTGGTGCGTTCTACAGTTTTGTAATTAGAGATTCATGGCAATCATTATTGCATCTCATACTTTTTCAGGAGAAACTATCCTCATTTTCCTTTAGTGATTCATTTGTTAAATTTGGGCTGCTTTACTTTTGAAGAGGTGCCTACCCTTTTTGTCAGTGCTGTTAAACTTGATTCTGCTGTGAATTGCTTGTAAGACTGAGAACTCCAATTCTTCATTGCAGGAGAATGCATTTGGCTGCACCTGGATCTGATCCATGACATGCAGGAGTTCTGCCGCACACTATTTCCTGCTGTGGCATATGCTGTCACCACCATCCCAACCTATCCCAGTGGCCAGATTGGATTCATCATGTGCTCTCTGAACCTGGTAAAGTTTTTTCAAGGCATTGTGTAAATTGTTTTTTACAATTATTTGATTTTTCTTTTATCCAGAGACTGCCTCTGCCACTCTAATATACCACTTGTGTGACTCAGCTGGTGTAAAAGAAGAGACGATTTCTTTCCCCAAGCTTTCCTAACCCCTCATAATCCATGGGTGGCCCTGATGAAAAGAAGCAAGATGCCCATGTATGCAGCATTCCTAGGGTGAAAGCACCCAGGGTGGACTGCACAGGTCTCTTTATGAGGAACTACAGCAAGTGAGAGTTTGAGACTTTGAAAATTGTCCGGCCTCTGGCCCATTGACAAAACAGTTTGCAAGAATCAACTTACAACACTCAAGCATAACTTATGACCAAAAAAAAGAGAGAAAAAAGATAATGACGGCACAAGCACAAGCGATTCAAGCAGGCTGTGTGACTAACATGCAAGAAATGCAGAACAAAAGGACAAGAAATGAAAAGATTGCAAGAAATGTCAGCGGATGCTCTCTTCATCCCAGACGGGAATGTAGCCACATATCTTCGGACAGTTATGGATGTAAGAGCTGTATGTATTTGTAGATGGTCGGTTTGTAAATAAGACAACATGGTGTTGGCACTGGCGACTATCCTTACAAGGTACAACATTCCGTGTATCCGTTGCTTTTTCGAATTCTGACGTCAATGTGCACAAAAAAGAAGGGAAAAAGCACTAGCAATACTTCTAGTCTTCACAAACTGCAACAACATTGCCATCATCAAACAACAACAGAGAAAAGAGAAACAGTCAATGTCAATTGTTATCCATGACATCATGCTTAAAGATTCAAAAGCAACTATCACAAAATAGATTCAGGAAGATTTGGCTTTGCAAAGTGACAAATCAGCACTGACCAGTGACGAACTGTTTTACAATGCATAGCAGGCAACCATCTACGTGACACTTGGTGCTGTGTGTTTCGGATGAGCGGTTCTTGCAAAGCAATCAAAACAGTAGGCTGAATGTGCACATTCAGAGAGCACTTCACCCACGAACTGAGGGTTTAACACACACTTCACACCATGCGCACACATGCTCAGGTTTCCCTAGCTGCCGAAAGATCTCAGAGACGATGACAGATTCAATGTGCATAGCGCCCTCGAATGCACACAGCACGATCTAATCTTGGTTCATTTTGCCAGTTGATGCATCATCTTCCAAGCAGACACTTTCATGATTCTTGGGTAAAGTCGATGCAGTTTCCATGGACGGCTTTCGAGCAGTCTTCTCGGAGGGACACACGCTTTCTCCGTCGAATTCACATGTCGTCTTCTTACACGCTGGTGTCACATGGTTTTCAGGAGCTGCACGGGATGCACTTGAGATGCAGTCACTTGAATGCTGTGTCTTCGCACGTACCATTCCTGGGGTACAAGAGGGTGCTACGTACTGCGGAGAAACGAGCTTGTCAAATGAATGACCAGAGGACAAAATGGCAGCCTCTGTCCCCTGGAAGTTTTTGTGTTGTCTTGTCTGAAACAATTGTCTCCAAAGATCACGCTGCCTCTTTGAAGGAGATTTTCTGCTCCTGGAGACGAAGTTGCCGAACTGACAAACATTGCTCCCCTCGGCAGACAGTGGACTGGCCCATTTCAACGTTATTGTAGTGCAGTCAAAATTTGCTTCAATGTTCAACATTTCAAAATGTGAGTTGCGGAAAGTTCGCTCACCACTTGAAGCACAATCTTAGGCAGGCTCTCTTCCATCATGGTGTTC
>JAWQFJ010002221.1:176988-181988 GCA_034096865.1 Theodoxus fluviatilis | reverse complement strand
GTCGTAAAGGAGAGCATCAGTTTTCCTTTCTCGATGAACTCGAGCAAGTTTTCAGTGAAACGTCAAACAGCTCCCGGGCAGCTTCTGCAGGATCTGCAGCCGAACTGCACTGGGGAAGAAACACACCAGACGGGCATTTTCAGCAATGAACCCGAGCTTTATCCCTGATTGTAGAAAGCTGGGATGATGACACACACCATCAGCTACCTCCCACGGTGAGGCGGAAATGGACTGCTGCCTCGCTGGGATGGTGGAGTCTGTGACTGTGGGCTACCGCGTTGGTCGTTGCTAACGGAGATGCAAAGATCTCCAGTGGAATTCTATTAGAGAAATGGAAATCTCACGTCAAATTTCAAACGACAACTCTGTCTCTGCATACTCGATAAAGAAGACCCTTTGTGAGAAGGAGTTCAGTTCAGAGCCACTGTCTTGAAGGCGGTAGACAAGCGTTTTGCACACAAAAATGAAAATGTGCTAATGAGGAGATGAAACATTAAAATAATTCTACCCTATGTGACGCAACACACCAGTTCTCTTTTTCAATAGAACGAAACCATCACTACAGCGCTGTCACAGCTGTGGGCTTCAGCTACACGTAGATAAAGAGCTCCGCTTGCGCTCGCCTCCACGAGTGAAAAGTCTGAGCAAGAGACTTTTCAAAACCTCATTCAGAGAAGAGACGGCACCATGAAAAAAGTCACTTGTTCGTCTGCACAACAGACTTTCCACTCTATAGAGTTGCCGGCCGCCTGCTGCTTGGAGTCATTGAGAGAAACACAAAACAAGGGCCACAAAAGGCGGCGAAGGCAAGTGGGATCGATGGAAAAAAGATCGAATGGCAGTCGCCAGAGCACAGTTGTGAGGCTCCCAAAGTCTCCGGATGTCTGGAGATAGTGCAGACTGGAGAAGGCAGATTCCGATGGAGTCCTCTTTGAAAATCAGTCTCAGCCAGGGACGAGTCAAGCTGGCCGACTAAAGAGCACGTCTGTTGGAATCCTATCTCCTTTGGCGAGCAGACTGGAAGATTTGAAGGAGATTCACTTCCCGTGTGTTGGACGTCCGGTTGGACGGAGCAGTTCAGTCAATTCCATACAGGAAAAACGCAGCAGGCACAGCAGGCACACCAGGCAGCAAGGCGTAACACGCGCCGTCTGACACGTCTGTCCGTGATGGTTCCTCTGATGGTTATTTCTTGGTGTTGGGTCGTTTTTCCATTGACTGCAGTTCATCCGGTACAATACATGGATCGATTGAACAGTTTCTCTACTGCATACACAGAGCTACGCCTTCCCTGGTCGATAGATTGATTCAACAGCGACTGGTATTCCGTGTGTCACACACTACAAAGAAGAAGATCCATGTAGTCGTAGTCAGGTCCGCCATTGCTGTATCGCCTTCGTGGGTGGCATTGGTTGAAAAGACCAAAACCACTGTAGGATATGTCATTAGTATCGTCCTTCCGTTATTCTTTACGATGAAAACGAGGCCAGAGATACGAAGGCCTTATTGACGAATACTTAAGTCTACGGTGTTTGTTCATTCAAACATTCGTCGATACCACGTCTACAATAGACGGATGGCTTTGGAGCAGAATACCTGGATGATACGGAGGGAGGTCACCACAGTGCTTGCTCAAAGGCAGCGGTGAGGGAATGAGTTGATGCATGAGATCTAATTAGCAGTGTGTTGCTCACTTTGAACTGCTCCTGGCTGGCTGGATCCAGGAGAACCATTTGATAACTGCAGTTTTCCCAGTGCCTGTTGACAGGCCATTAGGAGCACAGTGAAAGTGAAGTGATGACTAGATTTAGTCTTTCAACATAATGCTGTGTGTGCGTTTTAATGCAGGCGCTGTAATGCGCAGTGCATTTCAACAGTAAAACAATGTGTAGGTTTGAGTACGACGGTTTTTTGCTTCGCAGGCAGCTAGGTGTGATATGCTTCCGTCGGTGCTGAACTCTTTCAGAGAAGGATACCTCAAGTCCTTTTCTGATCTCGATTAATTTATATGACTTACTAGCAAGTAATCTCTTACGGACAATCAAAATTCAAATGCAGAAGTCAAAAGGTCAAAAGGTCTTTGATTTGCAATGAAGGGTGCACTCGCACTTCTCATAACGCCATCCGCTATGCTATACCAGCATTTGTCATCATTTCACTGAGCAAAGCAGAAACTTAGCTTAGAGATGCATTAACCTAATTAGAAAATAGCCAACCCTGATGTTCTTCGTCGTATCATGCCGCTAACGAACACGCTCACCACCAGCACTTAAACATATCCGACCGAACAATCCCTTCCAGGAGAGGGGTTCAACTATAACAATACTTCACCAACTGCAACTGACACCCTGAATGAAATCACGGCAAAGGTAAATACGTGGAGGAGTGGGGGATTGACTGCAGAGACAAACAACTTCCAAGCTTGTTCTGCTTCTTTATCCCAGCATTGCTAGACAGTCTTCTAGCAGCATGCCGCGACCACAGCACTGTGTACCAGGAGGAACGTACACTGAGGGTCGTCTTCTCTTTAGTCCATGCACGTGAAACAGAGGTGACAGCTTGGCAGTTCGCAGAGAACAATGCCCAGCCAACAATGCTGACAGGAGGCTGTTGCGGTGTCACAACAACGAGACCATCAGATAAGCAGCCTTTGGTCCATGAACGCAACGGAGTTACTCAGTGGTAACAACATGGGGTTGTTCCCTCCAGATAGTAGTCGCCCATCAGTCATTTGGTTAAAGAACCAAAAGGTTCTGTTTGAGTAGATCGCTTTTTTGTGTGCAGAAGAAAGACACATGTATCAGGACAAGCACCGCCGACAACCCTGAAGAGAAATTCCTCTGTACAAAAATCAGACCTCTTATAGGTTCTCAACACAGCAATTGGGTGCGTTATTTGCCAAGACCGAACTTCAACTATTCATTCAGAAACAGATGAAAACTGCCGACAGACGCTAACAAAACTGAGCAAGAAACGTCTGATCAGTTCTCTCTGTCACGTGAAAGTGTAGTCAGCACAGAAGAAATCGTTTCCCAGAACAATAGCAATATACAGGTTTTGCAGCAGCTGTTGCAAGGGAGCCCTTCATTACTGAAATACCATTATCTTCTGTCTTTCAACAAACATAAGATTTTGTTTTTAGCTATTCAACTGTGCACACCTATCGCTGAACTGATGGTGGGCCCATTACATTTCTACAGCACGATGTCTAACAGCCCTAACACGTCACTTCAAAATAGTTCGATGGAACGCGAGTGGTTCTGCTCCAAAGACCATACATAATTAACAGGCTCAGTTTGTCGTCGTCTCCGCCTGCTGTGGTGTTGAACAAAGCAGGCCTTATTGGTTGCAGTCGCCACGTCGGCGGCCAACGTTAAAGGTCATCCACAGGAAAAGTCAATCGCCCACTTGCAGCGCAAATTTATTGTCTCTCTCTCTCTCTATAATGAAAGCCAAGGCCCCAGTGGAAACGGGTTATCTGCACGAGTCCAGCACACTTACCCAACCCCTACGATGGAACAGCACTTGCTGAAATCAGCAAAAGTTCAGGCTGTCGGTGCTTGAAATGTTCTGACCTCGAGCAACAACGGCTGTTGTGTTTGTGGATGAAACACTGCGACGCACTATGGAGCTGTCAAGCTCCTCAGAAGTGTTGTCTCTCTTTCCACCAGACACCAGACCGAGGTTGAAGTCTCGATCTTTCTCTTCATTTGTAGCAAACAGTAAATGTCTTGAAAGCAGTCGCCCCCCTGAGGGTTGGGGGTAAGACTAGACCCCCTGAGGGTTGGGGGTAAGACTAGACCCCCTGAGGGTTGGGGGTAAGACTAGACCCCCTGAAGGTTGGGGGTAAGACTAGACCCCCTGAAGGTTGAGGGTAAGACTAGACCCCCTGAGGGTTGGGGGTAAGACTAGACCCCCTGAAGGTTGAGGGTAAGACTAGACCCAATGAAGGTTGGAGGTAAGACTAGACCCCCTGAGGGTTGGAGGTAAGACTAGACCCCCTGAGGGTTGGGGGTAAGACTAGACCCCCTGAGGGTTGGAGGTAAGACCAGACCCCCTGAGGGTTGGGGGTAAGACCAGACCCCCTGAGGGTTGGAGGTAAGACTAGACCCCCTGAGGGTTGGGGGTAAGACTAGACCCCCTGAGGGTTGGGGGTAAGACTAGACCCCCTGAGGGTTGGGGGTAAGACTAGACCCCCTGAGGGTTGGGGGTAAGACTAGACCCCCTGAGTGTTGGGGGTAAGACTAGACTCCCTGAGGGTTGGGGGTAAGACTAGACCCCCTGAGGGTTGGAGGTAAGACTAGACCCCCTGAGGGTTGGGGGTAAGACTAGACCCCCTGAGGGTTGGGGGTAGGACTAGACCCCCTGAGTGTTGGAGGTAAGACTAGACCCCCTGAGGGTTGGGGGTAGGACTAGACCCCCTGAGGGTTGGGGGTAGGACTAGACCCCCTGAGGGTTGGGGGTAAGACTAGACCCCCTGAGTGTTGGGGGTAGGACTAGACCCCCTGAAGGTTGGGGGTAAGACTAGACCCCCTGAGGGTTGGGGGTAAGACTAGGCCCCCTGAGGGTTGGGGGTAAGACAAGACCCCCTGAGGGTTGGGGGTAAGACTAGACCCCCTGAGGGTTGGGGGTAAGACTAGACTCACCGCGTCTGGGGAAATCAAAACGTGACTTGTTCTTACTCGAACTTGTCCTGTTGACTTCGTGGTCAATAGCCTTACATAGCCCACAGAGACTAATAAGCCATAAAAATTCATTCATCCATTTAAAAGAAGTAGATCTCCTTCAAGACACCACCCTAAACTGAACTCAATCGACAGTATAAAAGATCCACATTTAAGACAATGTAGCACAGGCTGACCTTGTTGCATGCGATGTTGACAAATGTGTTTTGTCGGTCTTCACAGCAACAAGCAACCTGAAGAGTGAGCCAAGACAACTATATATTTGCTCTATCACCATAAACTGCACCTATGCCGAACTAAGAGCAGGTCTGAAGG
>JAWQFJ010002221.1:161988-169488 GCA_034096865.1 Theodoxus fluviatilis | reverse complement strand
CATAGTTTGTTACCCACCTCGCCCTCCACTCGAACAATGGATACACTCTCCAGCAGTGGGTTTCTACAGGAACGAGTTGGAGCCGTCACAGCAGGATCGGCGTACGAGGCTAGACGAGTTATCTCCCTTCTTTCTTGGAGGTCCATGCTCGATTCGTCGTTAATGCAGCACTAAGGACGAAATCGGGTGTTAACATGTAGGAGATACGTAAGTGCGTGCATGTGTGTGTGTGCGCGTTTGTATATGCGTGTGTGCATGTGTGTGTATAGGCGGATGTGTGTGTGCGTTTGTGTATAGGTGTATGTGTGTGTGCATGAGTGTGCGTGTGTGTGTGCTTGTTTGTGTTGTGTGTGTGCGTGTGTGTGTGTGCGCGCGTGCGCGCTGGTGTTTGTGTGTGTGTGTGTGTGTGTGTGTGTGTGTGTGTGTGTGTGTGTGTGTGTGTGTGTTTAAGAAATGTCATTTATTCAGACGATTCATCTGAACATGAATCAACATTTCTCAGTGGCTGAAAATGTATCTTTACTCGAATAGCGAATTTCCCGAGAGCTCATGAATAGGGCAAGGAAGATTGGACAGTACATAGTTCGTTGTTTACCTTCCATATACATGCATCTGCTCTTTATATTCACGATCGAAAGCAAGATTAGCGTCGGCAGAAAAGAAAAGGTTGGTTGGGGTACTCCACAACCACAACCTGTTTTTCCCCTTTGCCTCACAGCAGTACCAAAGACTTTCCCTGTATGACAACCAAAGTATATATGTGATAACTGAATCCCCTCTCACAGCCACGCTCTGCGCCACTTCCTGGCACTCATCTTCATCGTGGTTGTTCGTTGTAGTTTTCGACGAAGACATCAGTGCGTCGCACTTATGAGCGGAGTCCAAAGAGTTTGCATTGAATTGGATTGGATTGGATTTTTACTGCCTATCAGCCTTTGTGGGCTATGAAAGGCCACTGAGCACGAAAATCACAAGAAAAGTTTATAGTAAGCGCAAATCAAGACATAATGTCACTGTTTATTGGCCTCTTACGAATCGCGTAGGGAGATGCGGTTGGTCTATTCTGACCCCCAACCCACACAGGGGGTGGAGACGGAGTCCAAAGAGAGAAGCGCAGAGACGTCCACGCAATGGACATAAACAGCTGCAGTCACTTGCAGTTTGTCACTGTTCTTGGGCCTTCAAGGTTAGAAGACTACTCTTCGAATGCAACTGTGAAGATGTATGGTCAAATCAGAGGGTATCAAATGAGACAGCGTTTCTGAGAAACATCAGAGAGAAACTCATCGGCAAATTTTACACAGATTGGTAGCACAAGTTAGGAATAGTGATAGATACTCCTTCCACAGACTTTTAAAAACTTCTTGTGTAACTGAACAGTATCTTTATAATCTAGATAAAAACGTATTTAGGGACGCTTGCATACGATTTAGGATGAGAATTACCGATTTATTTAACCATAAACACAGATATACGAGAAGTAATAACTTAGAGCTTTGACCACTGTGCAGAAAACATGAAGAAACGGAGGTACATTTTTTACTCCATTGTCCTGCCTTACAGGAGAGAACGTTTGATATTTGATAGTATATATGTGAATAGAGATGACCTCTTAGAACTTCTCTTGGCCAGTAAAGAAATGAAAATTATAAGATCAACGAGCATTTACCTGTACAAAGCGTTCAAGCGCAGACTAGAAGCTTTGGAGTCCACGGAGCATTACGTTTTTACGTTGATTAATTGTTTTTCTTGGGTAATTGAAATGTAAGCACATTGTACACTTGAAATGGGCCGGTGGCCTTTTCAATAAACTCGTTCTCTCTCACTCTCTCTCTCTCTCTCTCTGCGTCTGCACAGCCAACAAACAGGACTATTCAATATGCGTACATATTGGTCTCTCTGCCGAAGTGCTATTCGTTTAAACCTTTCACTCTCACAACAAGATATTCAAGCAAAAAAGCACATCAACCCTCAGACACACAGAACTGACGAACAGAGCGACAGATTGACCGACTGACTTACTGTCTGCTGACTGTGAGACAGACTGAACGATTAGATGACTAACTAAGACGAGTCTTTTATTGAATATATAGCTTGTTATTCAGATAGTAGTGCTTGTCATATCACCTGAGTGTGTTCATGAGAGAGAGAGAGAGACAGAGAGAGAGAGAGAGAGAGAGAGACAGAGACAGAGACAGAGACAGAGACAGAAAGACAGAGACAGAAAGAGATAGATATAGAGAGAGATAGAGAGAGAGACAGAGACAAAGACAGAAAGAAACACACAGAAAGAGACAGAGAAATAGAAGGAGAGATAAAGAGAGAAAGAGAGAAAGAGCGATAGCGAGACAGAAAGTGAAAGAGAGACAGACAGACAGACAGACAGACAGACAGACAGACAGACAGACAGACAGACAGACAGACAGACAGACAGACAGACAGATAGAGAGACAAAGAGAGAGAACACACAGAGAGAAAGAGAGACAGAGAGAGAAAGCGAGACAGAGAAAGAGACACAGAGAGAGAAAGCGAGACAGAGAAAGAGACAGAGAGAAAGCGAGAGAGACAGAGAGAAAGAGACAGAGAGAGAAAAAGAGACATAGAGAGAAAGAGAGACAGAGAGAGATAAAGAGAGATAAAGAGAGAGAGAGACAGAGAGAGATAAAGAGAGAGAGATATAGAGAGATAAAGAGAGAGAGACAGAGAGAGATATAGAAAGAGAGAGAGACAGAGAGAGATACAGAAAGAGAGAGAGAAAGAGAAAGAGAGAGAGACAGAGACAGAGAGAGATAGAAAGAGAGAGAGACAGAGACAGAGAGAGATAAATAGATAGATAGATAGAGAGAGAGAGAGAGAGAGAGAGAGAGAACGAACTGTGCACTGCCATGGATGATGGATGGATGGATGACTGGATGGATGGATGGATAAATGGATGGATGGATGGATCAATGGATGGATGGATGGATAAATGAATGGATGGATGCATGTATGGACGCATGGATGGATGATGGATGGATGGATGGATGATTAATGAATGGGTGAGTGGGTTGGATGATGGATGGATAGATGATGGATGGAAGAATGAATGAATGGATGGGATGGTTGATTGGTTGGATAAATGAATGGATGGAATGGTTGGTTGGTTGGATGGATGGATAGATATACATGTAGATAAATGGGTGGAATGATGCATGCATGCATGAATGCATTCTACAATTATACCAATATCGCTAATCATGCACGGCTACCGACTACAATCCCTATTGTTGGTTAGAACATGACCAAGCATAAGCGTCAACTCCCTTTGTCACTTTCCCTTCAAAAATTGTTTTAAGGGGACACTGGGGGTTTGTTCTCACCCCGACCCAGAGAGAAGAAGGTGGGCAGTGAGACACTCATGCGAAAGTACGTACTGGCGTAAGGCAATCAGCCGCACGAACGCACTTGAAACAAAAGCACCAATGCATTGAGACAAGACACCCTGCCTACTCATGCGCATGCGTTCACCAAACCATTTTAAAGGACTGGAGGTCCAACCGGTCATAACGATGAAGTTTTACGACCGATCAGCCTGTGTAGGCTATGCAAGGCTTTCGATTACGGAAATCACCAAATGGATGGGTGGATGCATGGATGGATGGATGGATGGATGGATGGATGGATGGATGGATGGATGGATGGAGGATGGATGGATGATGGATGGATGGATGGATGGATGGATGGATGAAGTTTTACGGCCTATCAGCCTCTGCAGGCTATGTAAGGCCATTTACCACGAAAATCCCAATTTAGAGTAAGCACAAATGAAGTCGCGACGTCCCTGGTTATTCGCCTCTTACGAAGCGCGAAAGAGACATGGTGGGTCTGTTCTAAACCACAGGGGGTCTAATCTGACTCCCAACCCACAAAGGGTCTATTCTGACCCCCAAACCACAGGGGGTCTAATCTGACTCCCAATCCACAAAGGGTCTATTCTGACCCCCAATCCACAGGGGGTCCATTCTGACCCCCAACCCACAGGGGGTCTATTCTGATCCCCAATCCACAGGGGGTCTATTCTGACCCCCAACCCACAGGGGGTCTATTCTGACCCCCAATCCACAGGGGGTCCATTCTGACCCCCAACCCACAGAGAGTCTATTCTGACCCCCAATCCACAGGGGGTCTATTCTGACACTCAATCCACAGGGGGTCCATTCTGACCCCCAATCCACAGGGGGTCTATTCTGACACTCAATCCACAGGGGGTCCATTCTGACCCCCAACCCACAGGGGGTCTATTCTGACCTCAACCCACAGGGGGTCTATTCTGACCCCCAACACACAGGGGGCACGGGAATTACTGGAGCTGTTTTTGGGGGTGTGCCAGTCCAGTTTGCATGTCCTTTAGTTGTTCACCTTTTACGAAGCGCGAAGGGATGAAGGGCGGGACAACGGCTACCCTCAAGTCACGGGGGGAGGACAGTGAGTGCACTTAATTTTGAAAGTAGTGATCCGCGTTGTAAAAAAGTCACGCATGTAATCGCACATTTTATCAACAGCACAGTTTGTGTCGTTCATTCTGCACATCGTGTTACAAAAAAAAGATTTAAGCTGAGCCGCTGGAGAAAACTTCGCCCTAAAAATAACCGCGTCTTAAACTACATTAAAACCTGGATAAGACTTTTGTTTCGACGCTCTAACCTGTGTGCAGCGTTCTAAAACTGTAACAGTTCTACAACTCAGTGGATTACTTGACACTTTTGAATCAGTCCAAATTCTAAAATAAATTCTAAAAACCTTTGAGTGTTTGATGTCTTGACAGCAGAGGCAGACAGTGCGAGATAATTGGAGAGAAAAACAGACTGAAGCAAACAGACTATAAGTTAAAGATGGAAAAGGACAAGTGAAGGGGGGAGGTGTGTTTGTGTTGAGAAACAAGTAGATGGGTATGTTATGTTATTTGAATAGAGACAGAGAAAACACACATTTTCACACATGGAAACACGGCCACATACAATGATAAACGTAAACAAACGCGCAAATATGCACACACACACACACACACACACACACACACACGCACACACACACACACACACACACACACACACACACACACACGCACACACACACACACACGCACACAACAGCGATCAGTACAATAAGGCCACATCAGCATCACATATTATTCAAAGCTGTCGAGCAAAAACCAGTCAACGCCGTCCATAAAACATCACGCGCCCTGCATTAAGCGCTCGATTTATCTTCATGAAATCAAACACGCACCGAAATGAAACCTCGATCCACTTCTCTCATTCCCTACCCCCTACTTTCCATTCTGAAAACAAGCAAACAAACAAACAACCCGTAATTCTCTCACCGTAGTCATTTTGCGCTCGTAGAGTTGCCTCTGAGGATGTCGTCGTCTTTTTATAAATCCTAGACGGTCATATCATCACCAGGGAAGGTTGGGAAGTCAAAACGCAAAACACTCCAAGCTGGCGGGGTAGGTCTTCCGGACAGACTCAAACAGGTGGCAGCATCCTTCCACTCCTCTGCCCAGCTCACAAGCGGTGAACTGGCGTCTCCTCCAAACCTCAGGCAATTTTCGCTGACCGAATCTGGGAGAAAACGACGCTGTCGTTCGATCAACAGGCTACCTCGCTACTTCAGGTCCATGCTGGAGACAAGGATGGAGAGAAGCACAGGAGGAGAAGGCGGGGGAGGAGGGGGGATGGCGAGGGCTGGAAGAGACCTGATGATTGCAGGCACCGAAAAAGGTGACCAACCAGTGCAGCGACGAAGACTTGGAGAACGGAGAAAGGCAGAGGGACGGCTGCCTGAGAGCTCACCGTAGGCGGGAAGACACTCAAGCCAGATTCGTGAAGAAGAGAGCAGCAACAGGCGGTCAGGGCGACACCACTGTCTCCTTGGATCCAGACGCACAGACGGAGTAGAGAGAGGTAGGGGATGGGGGTGGGGGATGGAGTAACAGTGGTGAAGGGTTGGGTGCACAGCTTGCTGGACCAGAGAGGGGTGCCGAGGGGGGTGAGGGTGGGGGGGGGGGTTCGAGGAGACGGACGTGAGGGGCACAGATGCAGACTGGGAGACGAGGGCGAGGAGCGCCGAGCTTGTATCATAACAAGCCCCTGGATGCCCTCTACCTCCGTCGTCTCGGGAGTTTGGATCAATACTTGTTCACCTCCCTTTCTCTCTCTCTCCCTCGATCCCCGTCTCCCTGCCTGCCTGCCTGCCTGCCTGCCTTTCCGCCTCTGAAGTTCCAGCCTTCCAGCCAGCCAGCCAGCCAGTCCGCCTCAGCGAACGCCCTAATCATATGTGGCCAACTCAGATTTCGAATCTTCCTTTTCGTTGTCTCTCGCCCGCTTGCTTTATGTAATGGGTCTGGGAGCCGACAGGAAAAATATTTCTCTGGCAGTAGTGATTGGCCATAAACCGTCTGATGTGGACGGGAGTCAGTTTGCTGGCTTCCCTTGTTCTCTTTCCTCCTGACGGCTGGTGTTCCAGATGCGGGGTCTGGAAATCTGTCTGCCCTGTTGTCTGTCGTCATGGTTTGCTGGTTTATGTCTGGCATTTTATCCGCGTGTCTGCAATCATATATGTCTGTGTCATTTTTGGTCTGCATCTCTCTGCGAGTACGTGTGTGTGTGTGTGTGTGTGTGTGTGTGTGTGTGTGTGTGTGTGCATGTGTGTGTGTGTGCATGTGTGTATACGTGGGCGCAATTATGAACGTGTGCACGTAAACATTTGCACGTAAACATTTGCTTACAAGTGTAAACGTGCATGTTTGCTAGGACATGCTCGTGCGTCCGTGTGAGTGTGTGTGTGTGTGTGTGTGTGTGTGTGCATGCGTGCGCGTGCATGCGCACACATGTGTCTGAGTGTTTGTTCTGTTCGTTTGATTATGCTTCTGCAAGTACATGCCCGCCACTCATAACTGTCTCCCCAGCAGCGAAGGACCTACGGTGAGGTCCATCTGGGCATATGTGTACGATTGTAAATCATACAGCTGTGCCCTTGTACATCTATGTGCCTCTGTACTCTTTTATTTACCCCGAGTGGTGGGGGGGGATGGGGGGGGGGGGGAGTGCGCCCATGCGTACTGAGAGCTTGCTCTGGCAAGCTATAGTGCGTGCATGCTAGCAATGGCGTGTTCACGCATGCGTGTGTGCGGATGCGTGTATGCGTGCATGTGTTCGTTCCTTTGCTGTTTCATGTCTCTCCTCCGTGTCCTTCTTGGGAATTCGACCAGTCGATCGTATCATCTCTATCATCGAATCCATGCACCAGCCAATATTTCATTTGATTCAGGCTTGGAGTTAGTTCTAGTTCCCCTTATATCTTTCCAGACTAAATATTCACAAAGAATTCAAACAGCCCTACGTCCTAGAGGATAAGAACTAAACAAAACCACAGGTACAGCTAAATACAACTTTTTCATCTCTGTAAACACTACGCATCCCAAAACTAGATCATCAGTTACGCAGCATTGCATAGTTT
>JAWQFJ010002221.1:124488-151988 GCA_034096865.1 Theodoxus fluviatilis | reverse complement strand
AAAACCTTGTGTGTTTTAGGCTCTTCTTCTTCTTCATCGTCGTCAGCATCGTCGTATCGTCGTCGTCTCGCTGTATCCGTTATCGGTGTATCGAACTACTTGCGGGAGTAGTGGGCTTCCCGCCTGATCCTCTACGTATCTACTGGTCTACCTTCCTGCCGGTATCTTCGTGTCTACGTAATTCCACAAGTGCTGCGTCCTGTTGGTGGAGCCCTGCAGTACTGTCACATCGAGTCCACGCGGGTGGAGCTCGTGTTATCTTGACGTCTCCGAGGGAATGCTGCGCCGGCTAGGAGAGGCCTGGGTGCGAGGCTGGAGCAACGTCTGAAGCGCTGGAGCGTTTCGTCAGGCCGTTTTGGTTCCAACGGCTGTGCAAGTATTGTTTTCTCGTTCGTAGCTCGGTAGCTACAAGTTCGTTAGGACAGGTCTGGAACTGATGGTTAAAAGTCTAACGAAATCCACTTTGGGTAAAGTGGAGAAGTCCGCACGGGCGGCCTGGTCAATTAGGGGAATATTGTATCAGAGGCAGAGAGGGGAGGGGAGAAGTGCTAGCGCGTACATTCGCAGTTGGAGGCGGTGTCGTAGCGCAGCTGTATTGTCGCAGGTGGATAATGCGACGAGGGGGAGAGTGATTCATAAACTGGTTCTTCTGTAGGACGATATTTATCACTCTAGCTCTGATGACTGTGGTAATTCTGCCGAAGTTTAGGATCGTCTTCTAAACTGTTACTGACTTGGGGAATTAAGCGAGGCGCTTGCAAGTCAGGGTAAATCTCACGACAGACAAGGGGGAAAGGACTTAATTCACGGGAAGGGGTTCTACTTGTCTGGACACCGGATGACGCCGGGCGTGCGTCGGCTATGAGAGTATTCGCCAGGACTTCCGAGAGAAACTGTGTTGAGTACAGTGACTTGTTCAAGGGTTTTGGGAACAATGTCTTCTTTTCAGGTGGACTGAAAAGGGAGGAAGTGAGTTTGGGGTTACTCTGGGAATTCTTTCTGTGAGATTTGGTTGTGCTTATCACCGTTTGTTTCTGATCACGTGGGCCTGGGGGAAAGCCACGTGGAGATCAGTGTACGCTGGACTGGGAAAGCGTACGGTTGGCGATGGGATGGTAAGATTGGTTCTCTTCTATCTTTCGTCTCCACATTTGTTGCTTATACCGACGTGAAGTGTCTGCACGTGCGTGTACGGGTCGTGTGAGTTGCTGGGTGAAGAGCGATTGCACGAGTGGGAGCGGAGTGGAGCGGAATCTACCTTGTTTACGTTTGGGCCGCCTGTCGCTCAGGCGGGAGTGTCACCACTGGGGGAAGTGGGGTAAGCCGAGGTAGGGGAAGGGGGTTTTGTGGTATGCAGCGGCTGCTGCGTGTGATGTTATGTATGGGAGTGGGAGTGACTGGCTGTCATATCCTGTGGATTGTTGTTTTCACTTCTGTCTTTTTGAAGAAGTTTATCACTGTTTCTGAAGTGGTTGTCAGAACGAGTGGTGGAAGGAGTTGTGGATTTCTGGATTTGGGTTGTTGGTGAATTTATTTCAGTTTCTGGTGAAATGGTGAGAGGAAGAAGGAATTTGGAGATTGTTTTTCTTGTGCCCTAATCATAACCCTAGTCACCGGTGACTTAGGTGTTGCTTTTGAACAAGGGTATCAGTTATTCTTGAATTGTTTTCTTATTTCCCTGTCCCGGGGATTGTTGTTGTTATTTTTCTTGAGGATTTTTGACAGGAAGCAGAAGTGTGCCACCCTACCTGCTGACTGTCTCCCCTTTGCTTTTGTTTTGTTTTTTCTTTCCTGCTGCACCTTTATTCTGCTTACCTTCCTCTGCGGTCTTGGGCCGCCAGGAAGGGTTGATAGCTTTTGAATAAACTTGTTATTTATTTTCAAACTGATTCAGTGGTCTGTATTTATTCGAGTCTTTGATTTTCTTTGCTGTTTGTGGTGTCCCCCCAAGGAGTGGAGGTTAGTTTAGTATGTAAACTATTTTGTTTATCTGGGTTACCTCTCCTTGAGACGATTATATCGTTCTCCGGGAAGGAACCTTTAACTTCTAAAGTTTAAGATAAGCAAAAACGCGACATGCATGCATATGAGTATTTATATCCCCCGCACGTAAGTGTTCCTGCATTCACACACTCGTGCTTGTTGGCGCGCATGAGTGTGCATGTGAGGTGTTTGCTTGTATAAGCATGTGTATGCGTGTGTGCGAGTGTGTGAGAGTGTGTGTGTGTGTGTGTGTGTGTGTGTGTGTGAGTGTGTGTGTGTGTGTGTGTGTGTGTGTGTGTGTGTGTGTGTGTGTGTGAGAGAGTGTGTGTGTGTGTGTGTGTGTGTGTGAGTGTGTGAGTGTGGGTGTGAGTGTGTGTGTGTGTGTGTGTGTGTGTGTAAGTGTTCATGAGTGTGCATTTTTATTTACTATTCCATTATCTGGGACCATCGCATGAGACTTGTCAGTGATTTTCTTTCCCTACCCCCTCCCCCCAACCCTCCCATCCCACCCGCCTCCACCAAGACACCTCGCTCCTCCAAATCATGCCCAAAACCTACTTTTCTTGACCATCCTAACCCTCCCCTCCGAGTGTTCTTCCCCTATCTACCCCTTTCCCCCTTCCCCCATTACCCCGTCCATTCTTGTCATACAACCCCGATCAGCACAGACTCCCACCCACCCAACTTCCGCCACTCGTACCCCTTTCATTTCCTCCCACCCTGCATCACAGACGGCACCAAGAGAGAAAGGGGACTTTTCGGTCAGAACAAACAAGGGAATTCCATAAACCAAATTCGGGCTGTGCCCAGCTGATCTCTCGCTTTGTGCGAGCTGTGTGGCCGTGTTCTGGCAAGCAAAAGGTTGGGGGTTCGATACTCCTAGACAAACGCGGCGTCACAATCTCTCGGTGAGAGTGTCTTCCGTGGAAGATGGAGCGGTTTTCTGCCCGACCCTTTCAAGTGGAGATTTTATCAATGGGCTGTCACGAATTGCAGACCAAGTGGAAGAGGAGCGAGTGATGTCTCATAGGCTGGGAGGCGTCTAGACAGGACAGGCAGAGATAAAGTGAAAAAGGCGCCTAGATGAAGAGTTTGTTTACACAACGATGTACGAGAGAGAGAGAGAGAAAGAGAGAAAGAGACAGAGAGAGAGAAAAACAGAGAGAGAGAAATAGAGAAAGAGAAACAGAGAGAGAGAGAGAGAGAAAGAAAGACAGAGAGAGACAGAGTGACAGACACACAGAGAGAGACAGAGTGACAGAGGCACAGAGAGAGAGACAGTGAGAGACACAGAGAAACAGAGACAGAAACAGAGAAACAGAGACAGAGAGAGAGAGAGAGAGAGACAGACACAGAGAGACAGAGAAAGAGAGAGAGAGAGAGAGAGAGAGAGAGAGAGAGGTCATTTCTTGACAGACGCCAGGACAATGAATGCAGCGAGTAAGAAACGGCCGGAGCCGCTCGATCAAAAAGATATTGTGCACGACGATGTTCACAAATGTGTATGCGAGGATGTGTGCGTGCGTATGTGTGCATGTGTCCGTGCGTGCGCGCGCGTATGTGAAGTTTGTCTACACATTGGTATAGACAGATGTGCGTGAATGTGTGTGTTCTGTGTGCGCGTGTGTCTTAGTGCGCGCGCGTGCGCCTAAGCAGGCTCGCCATTGTACATAATGCAGTTGTTACGGACAGACCAAGCTATGTGTGCATCACATAGGAAAACAAATCCTCATAATTTTGAATGTTTGCTGCTTTTAATATATTCCTCAGGCGCGAGTTTCAACAATCATATTTGTGCACGTTGAAACAAAAATTACAGTACATTCTCAGTTACAAGCACTTGTCCGGAACTATGAAGCCCACCTACCCACCCACCTGAGTCACACGTAGCAGTCTTTGAAAGACGCCAGCATACATTCAAGGTCAATGAAACATTTCACGACGCCAGTTTCGCAAAGTGTGTCCACGGAATGACCTCTTGCTCGAGCCTGACGTAAACAAGCACTGTTCACCATGGCAAACAACGTTAGAGTTTAACTGACGAAGGCAAGTGCACGTAACCTTTGATCTTTAATTGGACCAGCAGGTGTTTCTACACAGGCGAGTGCACAACGGCGCCGCAACAACCATATAAGTAGGCCCAATAGGCAATTCCTTTTACATGAAAGTGGGTGGGTGCAAAAAATAAATGCGTGGAGCACATGGTTGAATTGGGATGTTCCGGGTTCATCTCAGATCAGTCCAGCCACCACCCACCCACACAACACAACCCCCACTCCCCTTTTTAAAAACATTTTTTTTCTAATATCATGTTAAAGGATAACTGTGAGAAGAAATGTAAGTTCGTAGGTGCTATTGGTACCCATTCTAAATGCAAGTAACCGATGCAGTTTTCTACTGAAGTGTTCGCTTCAAGACAAGTTTTATGCACAGTGTACATTCAGACCGCTAAACAGCTCAAATGGGAAATCATTTACTGACAGTTCACGTAAGGTTATATTTGTTCAAACAGATCCCAAACACGGAAAGATTCAAAGTCCGCACGATTGCTCCATTTGCCCCCAACGATTTTATTGGAAAGCCACCATAAATAACGGCCAAAGAATCGAGTACAACATGCCGTTTTGAAACTGAAGCACGAGGTAGGACAAAAAAAAAGGTAAAAACAATACTGTTATTAGGATTCTTTGTGTTTCCCCATGTCTGATGTCCAGAACATTCCGTTTTCAATAATTGATTTTCGCCTGTGTCTGTGGAGGGGGTGGGGGGGGGGGGGGGGGGTGGGGGTGGGGGAGTGGGGTTGGAGGTGGGGAGCTGGGGGGGGGGAACGGGGGGGGGGTGTTGGTACGTGTGCGTGCGCGCATATGCATGTGTGTTTGTGTGTGCCTGTGTGTCTGCGCGCGTGTGGGTGTGTGTGCGAGCGCCCGTTTTGGATACGCCATCCCTGTGGCTCCATTAGATGGAATTCTTGCGTAACTACCGCCGAGCTATGGATATTGTTTGATACCAAATTAATTCAGCGTTCATTCTTGCAGAAACAGATCCACAAATCATCAGATTCGTCGCTTTGGGTCATACATTTTTTTCATCTATTCATTCCCAATCTTCAGCTGAAACACCCATGTCCCCTCCACACACACAAAAAAGCACTTTAGCCACGCCCTATAGAAACTTCTTGCGTCCACACACCAGTACACTCCAGTGGTGCAAACAAGTCCTCCTATTGATGCCAAAGGTCAAAGTGCACATTCTCCAAGGGGGAGGCACTCTGAATACGGTTCGGGAGCCAATTTTCCCTTTGCTCTGTGGGAAACCCTGGGTGGACCTGCGCTCTTGAATTCCACCTGCACGCCTGCCGATGGCGCGAAGGTCTAATGGTGCTATCAGCTCATTAGCAGGCAATATGGCCTTCAAGATGGGGCATGAATCGATGCAGAACCTCTGGCTCTCTATTCCTCCGCGGTACCGACCCCCGGGGCAAGAAATTCTGCCTTGATGCACTCAGCTTGCTTTATGCCCCCCCCCCCCCCCCCCCCCCCCCCGCCCCCGTAGATGGAGGCCTGGCAGACTTTGTCGCCAGGGTCACTCTGTCAGGGCGTCAGGTCTTAGGAGGTGCCTTCACAGATTGTGTGTGAGTGAGTGAGTGAGTGAGTGTGTGTGTGTGTGTGTGTGTGTGTGTGTGTGTGTGTGTGTGTGTGTGTGTGTGTGTGTGTGTGTGCGTTAGAGTGTGTGTGTATGTGAGTGTGTGTGTGTGTTTTTGTGTGTGTGCGTGCGCGTGTGTGTGTGTGTGTGTGTATGTGAGTGTGTGTGTGTGTGTGTGTGTGTGCGAGTCTGTGTGAGTGTGTGTGTATGTGTGTGTGTGAGTGAGTGTGTGTGTGTGTCTGTGAGTGTGTGTGGGTGTATGTGGATATGTGTGTGTGTTTGCTCGCGCTTGTGTGTGCATTTTTGAGGGGGTGGGGTGGGCAGAGGTTGGTGGAAAGATTGGGTAAGTATGTATGTAGTTTGTGTTTAGGCATGCATGCGTGCATGTGTGTGTGTGTATAAATAGGGGATTGGAGGTACATTAAGTGTGTGCATGTGTATTTGTGTCGCTGTATATTTGTGTGTGTGTGTGCGCGAGCGCACGCGTGGTCGTGTGTGTGTGTGTGTTTGTGCGTGTGTTTGTATGTGTGTGTGTGCATGTGTAAAAAAAAGGAAAAGGTGTGGGTTTTTAATAGCGACTTACACCCTTTGTCTGGGTCTCAAACCGCTTTACCCTTTTTACCCCTGATCACTGGTCATCTTGATCAATCCTCACTGGTCCCTCACAACAAACATAGTGACAGACATTTAAGACGCACACAGTCAGGTACCAGCACCAACTCCGCTCCCTGGGGAGTATTCCAACCCGATGCTGACGCTTGGCCGCATACAAGGGTTAATCGTACTACATTTTGCCAACATTGCCCTCACAGGTACCCGGTTTTACTCCTGGGTGGGGAGAAGCAATGCGAGTTAAGCATCTTGCTCAAGGATGCAACTCTGTGAACCGCGCAGCTTCGAACGCCGTACCCACTGGGCGCAAGCGACTGTAGGTCCAGCGCGCTAACCACTCGGCCACAGAGCCCCACATGTGTAAGTGTGCATGTGTGTGCATGTGTACACGTGCGTGTATACATGTATGTGTGTGTGCGCGTGTTTACAGGGTAGGGTGCTGGCGTATGTCTACGTGTGATGCGCGCACGAGCATGTCTTTGTTTATGTAAGGGCATGATCGTGATGGTATATTTGTGAGTTAATGTATGCATGGAATGTCTTACACATGTAAACACACAGATGCAGCCATTCTTGATATTGCCTCATAAAAACATTTTCTTAAAATTACTCAAGTTCACACCTATAAAGACCTCCCTTCACACACACCCTGGCCTCAGCAAAAAAATGCCCCAACGGAAATCACGATTATGCAGGCCTCTCTGAAACTCGCCCTGGCGAGACAACAGAGTGCAGAGTAGACAGAAGCTGGGTTTTGCAGCATGAGTTCCCCACACCTGTTGCCTGCCCCGCACGTCTTGGCAATCACAATCACACCTGCCCTGCACGTCTTGGCAATCACACCTGCCCTGCCTCTGCAGTCACTCCTATCAGACCCGGGGAAGAGGAATGGAAGGGGCAAGGTGCGTGTGCGCCTCTGTGTGTGTGTGTGTGTTTGTGTGTGAGTGTGTGTGTGTGTGTGTGCTTGTGTGTGTGTGTGTATGTGTGTGTTTGTGTGTGTGAGAGAGTGTGTGTTTGTGTGTGAGTGTGTGTGTGTGTGAGAGAGAGAGAGAGAGAGAGAGAGAGAGAGAGAGAGAGTGTGAGAGAGAGTGTGTATGTGTGTGTATGTGTGTGGGTGTAATGTGTTTTTAATGTTGATGTGTGGCGTGTTTGTGTGTGTGCTTGTGTGTGTGTGTGTGTATGTGGGAATATGTGTGTCTTTCCGTGTGAATATGTGTGTCTCTGCGTGTGAATGTGTGTCTTTGCGTGTGAATAAGTATGTCTTTGCGTGTAAATAAGTGTGTCTTTGCGTGTATGTGTTGTGTGTGTGTGTGGTTATATGTGGCGTGTGAGCATGCGAGTCTGTGTGCATGCGTGTGTGTGTGTGTGTGTGTGTGTGTGTGTGTGTGTGTGTGAGTAAGAGAGAGAGAGAGAGAGAGAGAGAGAGAGAGAGAGAGAGAGAGAGACAAATACATGTATATCAGGTATGAAAAGAAGCCAAAAGTTGCTTTTAATTACACAAACCTCTGAAGTTTAGAAAGGTTTTGATATTGAGGGATGGAAAGTCGGGGGGGGGGGGGGATAAGAAGGGGGGGGGGGGAGGCGAGAGGCTGAAGAGGTAGAGGAGAAAGTGTGGGTGGATGGGTGGAACTGTAATTATCGGCAGGCGACATAAAAACTAGGAAAAGACATGAACAGATGTGGTCGTGCAGCAGCAAGAGGAAAGGTGTAGTGTAGTCGTGAGTGGGGAGGGTGGATATTGGAGGTAGGGGAGGGGGGTGGGTTCGAGAAGGGGGGGGGGGGGAGGTCAGTGGTGTTTGATTTGATGGTGGGGAGTGGTTTAGAGGGTGGGGGAAAGGTAGAGGGGTTTTGATGGTTGGAGGTGGGTTCGAGGGTGGGAGAAGGGTAGAGGGGTTTTGATGGTTGAAGGTGGGTTCGAGGGTGGGGGAAGGGTAGAGGAGTTTTGATGGTGGGGATGTTTTCGAGAGTGGGGGGAAGCGTAGAGGGGTTTTGATGGTTGGGGGTGGGTTCGAGGGTGGAGGAAGGGGAAATGGGTTTGATCTGATTGGAACGAGAGAGTGGAAGCAAGGGAGAGAGTGGGGGGCAGGGTTGGGAGAAAAGAGCACCGGTAACGTGAGGACAGGGACTGTAGCATCAAAGCAACTGTAAGACAATCATGTCCTCAGAGAACATCTTGAAGGCGTTGATAATGACGGCCAATGGAGGATACAAGGAGACTGGAAATTGAGGAGGGGGGGGGGAGGGGAACGGGAGAGATAAATACCCATCGAACTGCAGGGAGATCATAAGGAAGGACAAGCAAAGATCAGTGGAGAAGAGAGGGACACAAGGAAGGAGATTGAAGGCTGCAGATAATTGGGTCGTTGCGGAGGGGCGGGGTGGGGTTGGGTAAGGTCAGAATGGATCAGACTTAGAAAAGCGTTGATAAGGGTGTGGAGAAGAAGGAGAACTGATCGGAAGTAAATTAGGGTTGGGTGGGTAGTAAATAAGAAGAGAAAGAGAGGAGGGGGTGGGGTTGGGGGTTGGGAAGTGATGGATGAGAAGGGAAGAAAGAATGGAGTGGGTGGGGGATGGGAAGTAATGAATGAGAAGGGAAGGAAGGATGGAGTGGGTGGGGGATGGGAAGTAATGAATGAGAAGGGAAGGAAGGATGGATCGGGTGGGGGATGGGTTTATGGACGAATAGAGATGCTCGGGATTAAGTGGCTTGGTGGAAGTGAAAGGGGATTAGGGGGGTGGAGTCACCAGGGCGAGATGAGGTGTCAATCACCGAAACTTGGAGAGGATGCTCGATCGGGTCTCATCCCCTTCCTATCGATTGAGGTCTGCACTCTGCAAGGATTTTTGCTTCCCCGCGGATGTCCTTGTCCTGACCACACCAGGGGCAAATTGCATGCACACGTACAAGGGGAACTTACAAGACTTATTTTACTGCACGCCAAGACTTTCCACGTTGCCTGTACCAAACTGCATGTAAACACGAGCAAATCGAGAAGATATGCTCATATTAATCGAGTATGTAGCCCACGGTAGCTACCCACGTGTCACATATGTTTCACAGACTCGCCGTGCATGGATACCACAGCGAGATAAGGCGAGCGCTCTGACCTACTTCCCATTGCCCCCAATACTCAAAGCGGCAGAGCTCCCCGGGGCGCTCTCCTTATACAACGCGTGGCAAGTCTCTGTTATGACACTCAGCACTGTCCTTCGTGACTGCAGGTGTGTTTACAAGACAGCAGCAAGAACCTTTCGTGCTCTACATCGTCTGCAAGAGAAGTCACTGAAAATGTATGCACAACACGAATCTATCTTTAGACACTAAGCTAAGAGTAAAAAGTCGTAGTCATGCTTGTTTGTTGACTTAAAGTGCTCCTTGTTCGATCAACAGAACCCTAATGATCAAAACCGTTTCACTTGAGAGGAGATGCACATTAGTATATAAAAAGCTGAATTATCTGCGCAGTAATGCTTTGCGTTCTATCATCTTCCACAGCTGATGTCATCGCCCTCGAGAACATTTCTTCCGAATGACTGCTCCATTCACGGTGTAAAAATTAGCTCTAAAGCTCCTCATCAGTCCCTCATCAGTCCCTGATCAGTCACATCATTATCGTCAGATCTGTTCATCTCGTAAATAAGGTCTCTCTGCCCTAGATGTGCCGATGCATCTTCTTCCATCTGTAAATTGTCGCCTGTCTGTGCTGCTCTGGGACAATCGTCTCGGTTGAGCGACAACGCTGTTGGCTCCATTGCCTTGCTTTAATTCCATCTTGCCAATGAAAGCAGCACGGCAGAAAACTAGCAAGTGTACGCTAGATGTTGTCTTCACATCCCTTTTCCTGGATGAGAAAGGTGTCACCGTTCAACTGATGTAGGCGATTTCTTTATCCCTCAGATGTTCTTCTATTATGAGTCCAGTTTTTCCATATAAAAAAACATTTTTGAAGTTGGCTCGATAAATTGCAATTTTATGTACTTTGACCTCCATGTCTAATATGCATCGAGGTTTAATGTGAGAGACATACAGACAGACAGACAGACAGACAGACAGACAGACAGACAGACAGACAGACAGACAGACAGACAGACAGACAGACAGAGACAGACAGACAGACAGACAGGAGACAAGAAATAGAGATACAGAGAGACAGAGAGACAGACAGACAGACAGAGACACACATCCAGAGACAGATTAGAACTGAGACAGAGTGAGAGAGAGAGAGAGAGAGAGAGAGAGGAGTGGAGGAGAGATGGGAGGGAGGGAAGGTGAAGAAGAGGAGGGGATTCCTGGACCCTGGGCAATCAAGTCACCCTGGTACCTGACATTCTTTAGGAGCCTCGATGTCGACTTCTGGGGTCTGAGGACAATGCCTGTAATGTAGGTCACGGCGTCTGCACGCCACCCGGGTTACAGTGCTGTCATCTTTGACGCAGCAGGAACCAGACCCCTCTTCTGAGGGTCTTTGATGCCCTTGGCGAAAGATTTCCTGAGAGACTCCGCAGCAGACTCCCAAGATCGAAATGCATCTACCCTACTGGAAGTGATGACTGGAAGCACGGTTGAGAGCCTTAAGTGCCCGCGGCCAAAGTTACGACAATAGGAAGGCAGACACGTCGCGAGAGTGATGATCAAAGGGACCACAAGTTACTAGTCTTGATCGTACTACTCATGTACTTTTCAAGGCAAGATACGTTTCGTGGTGAACACATAAAACCAGTTGCAACAGCTTCGAAAATGCAAAGTGATGCTAAGTGAGGTCAAACATTTTTTATAGATACAAACATTATGCAGTGACTTTCCTACGAATATATTTTTAAAATTTGAATAAAGAGTTACATTATTTTTCAGTTCAGATGGGTCAAAAGCAGTAATCACAATGAAGGAGGGAAAATATTTAGATATTTACATTTGAAAGGAACGACAGCTGGTATACAATTTGTCCTTCACAACGCATCTACGTCGTTGGGCTGAAGATGCGATAGTCCTAGCTTGCAGTGCCACACAAGGACAGCGGGAACCACAGCAGGGACTGCTGCCTAGAAACCTAATCAGCAAGTGCAAAGAGAGACAGTGCGGAGGTGTCTGCAGGTAAAAGCCGAGGTATAGTCTGCTATATTCAGATCCTGCCACCAACTTTCAAGTGTCGGGGTTGAAAAATGAGACTGTGTATGAGAAACAAGACTGAAGAACGAAAACAAGTTTTCGAGAAAACACCGAGTAAAGTTTCCCGCGCAACAAGTAGCGTATACATTTTCCAGATGTTTACATCACTATACAAATTATGATTTCCTCTATGAACATGATGCTATTTGTGGAATATGGATTAATAAATAAATAATATTGTGCTTAAAATCTCTTTTTGTCATTTTTGTATTTCAGCCTTGCTTTCTCATGCAAAGTCACAAATGTCGGCTAAGGGGGAAGACATGAGCTTTTCTGGTCACGTGACCCAAATTTAATTCACGAGTCTCTATTTCTGGTTTAGGCTTCAGGCTATGACGCAGCTGCCAATTTCATTGGTTTAAACGTTATAATGCCGCAGATGCACTGCAGATTTGCAATGAGCTTTTTCTTCTTCTTGAATAGTCAAAGTAAGTGTAGGAAGAATCCTATTGTCTCCTGTTTAAAATGAAAATTAATACTCATAATATGGCAGTTAACTGAGCACATGCAGTGCCGCTTTGATGCTTCGTTTCGAGGAATGAACAGCTGCCACCATGACATTCTGGTGAGGCAGTCGTTTTGCAGAGCATGGGGAAAAAAGCGCCGCCTTGTTTCCTAACGGGGAAGTTTAAACACCAGTGTGCAGTGGAAGGGAATATCAACTGTCTGATTCAAGATAGATGGTTGAATAGACGAGGCTCTCCGGCTTATCAGACGTTGTATTCCAGGCCAGGCCATGAACTTCTCCAATCTCTGGTGTCGGCTTACTGGTCATTCACCTTTCGCAATCTCCATAGGGAGATGTGAGTTTCCTCTAAACCCGGACCCATTAAAACTTGAGTGTCTCAAGGTCGATGGGACAAACAAGGTCACACGGTCAGAAACTTCTGCTGAAGGAGAGAACAGTTCACAGTGACATAACCGGGTCCTTTTTTAATTCAAAGAATAAAAATGCACTGGACTGTAAATACAGAACTGGCAGACAAGAAGTGGAGTGCGATCCAAGTTTTGTGCATTCTGTTGCAGGGTAACCACTCCATCGAAGCAGCAGCCGCCATGAAACGTAAATAAACATGGGAGGTATCGATTCAAATCTGCATTTCCGTTGCCTCAAATGACCCCATTCCTCTCGTCGTCAATTGATTCAGCCCTCTGTTTCCCTTCTTCTGCATCCAGGTTTTACCATTTTCCATCTTGAAAATAAAAATGATGTGAATACTCGTGCCTCCATAATTTTACATATCTCATCCCTGTTGCTGTCCGACATGCATATTCATTAGCCTGGTGCACAAACAAAACTATCGTTCATAACCATAACAAATAAGAACTAATAAGAATGTTGAGGTCAGTGTTTCAAAGTCACTCAAGTCTTCCCTGATTTCTTTAGAGGCACACTGCAATACAACCTCCCCACTTATTGTTGGTTTCTACGAAGCGAGTCTTGTAGGCGAGTGTTGATTTGCTGAAAGAGATTGAATGTTCAAAACGCAATCATGTAACTATCCACGCATGCGAACGTCCAACAGTTCATCCACTCATTCATCCATCTGCCCATCCAGCCACCCACGTATTCCTGCATTAACTCATCCATCCATTCAACCACCCCTCCACATTCAGTTTCCATCTCTATGCATCATTTCAACCACTTGTCCTTGTATCCCTCTGTAAATGTATTTATTCATCTATTTACACATATGCCTTTATTGCTTCATGCACCTATTACGGCGTACATATATGAGTATTCATCTGTGTGACCGTGAATTGTCCCACCCTCCCTCCTTATCATCTATCCACCCATATAATCCCTTCCATTCAATCATCCATCATTCCATCCATACATTCGCCGGGAAGATTTATTTTCATCTAGTCCAGGCATCCTGGCGACCTTCATTTCATTCATGCATGTATCTATCCAACCATCCATCAATTTTCCATCAGCACTCTTCTACCACACACACTCTATACTGGATCCACAGCCGTCGCCATGACTACCAGAACGACAGCAACTCTATCGCCTTCCCCTTCCACACGCACCATGCACTCTTCAGCACGGGGACAAAGGCACAAACGAGGCAGAGACGGGCTGACAGCCTCACACCCTCCTCCTCCCAGCCACTTCACGCCTCCTCCTCCCAGCCGCTTCACGCCTGTGTACAGGAAGATGGGCGCCTTCCATTTGCCTCCATGGCAAAACCACACCATTCTGGAAGCCCCATCTCGGGCTAGAGTAACGGGACACCGCGAGAGCGCCAAGAGCCCGGTGGATCTGCTCGTCAACGCCGCAGCTTCCCCTTCCGGTAAGGCTGTCACGTGATTGAGTCAGGCGGAACAAGAAGAGAAATACAGGACAATGGGGGGAGATTGACCATGATGGAGAAGCAGGGAGTGGTTTTTTCTCCTGCCGGAATACTCTTTTGCGCTGCCCTCGTGACTTGATTGTCGTCGTCGTCGTTGTTGTTTTTAGAAAAGACAGATACAAAAATCATCGACATCATTATCATAGTCGTCATTGACGTCGTCATCATCCACATCATCATCGTCATCATCATCATCATCGTAATCATCATCAGCATGATCATCATCATCATCATCATGATATTGACACCGATAGTTTCTCTCGTTTTGTTATTAAGAGTGTGTATGCTTGTGTGTATGCGGTTGCGTGTGTGTGTGTGTGTGTGTGTGTGTGTGTGTGTGTGTGTGTGTGAATCTGTGCATGTGTGAGTTTGTGCGCGTGTGCTCGCGCGCGCGCATGCGTGTGTGTGTGTGTGAATGTGTGTGTGCGTGTGCGCGTAGGAGGTGAGCGGGGGAAAGTCAGTGTTAAGAGAGTGGGGACTGCCGACAAAAGCAGTCGGAAACGAACTGACACATCAACACTTTCTTCACACTCATCGCACTGCAGCCAACACAGTTTTTCTACTCTGTCGTGGAATTTTATCGGGAAGGTTTCTCTAGAGAAATCGTCTTGACTCTTTTTCACTTTAAATAATTTGATTTGCTTCAGAACAATTTGGGCAAATGAAACTTTTTTGAATTCAGCACGCACATTTCTCTCCAGAGTTCCTGGAAAGTCACCCAGTTCAGTTTTTCCATCTTAACTTTAGATCACTCCAGAGTGGGCAGCATTTGTCCATGCTTGTCGGGAAGAATTGCGGATGCTTTTAATACTTCAGACTTAACGGGAAGAATTGTCGTTGCTTTTGATACTTCAGACTTAACGGGAAGAACTGTCGTTGCTTTTAATACTTCAGACTTAACATGGTTAACAAACTATCTGCATGCAACCTCTTTTTTTCTGCTGCGCATGCGGTATGTGGAACATCGAGTAGTCTTCATCAGCAAAGAACTTTCCATGACTGTCAATATGGGCTTGTTAACGATACCCTCACCACACTGCCCAGAATACAGTCTGAAAAACGTTCCGCGCGATAAGGGCACAGATAATAGTGTGAGGAATTATGGGGTTTACAGCCGCCATTGCTGGGTGCCGCCGTCCTTGCTATACGAGCCACGGGAGCAGTCGGGGTTCGCTTCTTGGTCTGTCACTGCAACGTTTTTTCTCCCCAGATATAAACTGTTATCGCTGAGATAGAATGAAAGGAGAAGGCAAAACTGTAACGAAAATTTAATTGAGCGTCATTGTTAACAATCTTATAGACGTTAAAAGAAACGGACCAGGGACGTTATATACAGTTGTAGTGGATATTTTGCTCCGTTATATCGATATTGAGTCGAAATAATAGTACAACGCAAATTTTAAGCGAGATCAAGAAATAATTCGATACTACCAAAAGGACCCATTATCCCATTTCTAAACTTTTCTAGAGAAGTACATATAAAATCATGATAATAGATGTGAGGCCGAATGATTAGAAAGAGAAAAAAAATCAAAACAAAACAAGCCATCTATCTTCGTGTTCGAGCCATTGGAAAAACCACAACAGGCATTGTTAGATTGACGTTCCGCTGTTTTCGCGTGACGGGATGAAAACTGCCCTTCATCAAAGCACGGCCACCGTGGTGCAGCAACTGAGAACAGAGCTCTTGTCTCGAAAATCGATAACACGTCATAATCTGAACGGCGGAAGAAAAACCAAAGGCATAATGACTGTAGTCGCCCATACCTTGACAGCAGCCCCGGCAATATTTTCTGTGATCTAACAGCTGCAGCCAGAGTGGCGGAGGCGAATTGACAGAGGCCAGGCAGCCCTTTTCAACGCGTCCATCAGCAACAAAGCCTGCACTTTCTCATCCTGACAGGTAACGGAGCAACTTCCCCTCCCCCACAGGGCGCCATGACACAGAACACAGACAGCTCGAATGAGTCGAAAACCATGTTCGGATCAGCACACTGAAACCAGGAAATGCACCGTTCGATCGGGCTGACAGTTGCTCTCTCGCCAGTGCCTGGTTTATAATGTTTGTGTTGCCACGATGAAAACATGCATTCTCGGTGATGAATGATCACACTTTCCTAGTCGAGGAAGCGAGCTAAAACGTTCATTGATCAGCGCAGTAACAACAGCGAGAAACAGATGAACAACAGAAGTAAAGTTATATTCTGCAATTGACAGCTATAGTCCTTTCTCCTTGATATCAATCACCAATAAACACTACTGAAATAAATACAGCATTTCAAGTTTATACAACGACAACAACAACAGCAGCAGCAGCAACAACAACAACAGGCGCGAAAGGAAGAGTAGAGCGGTGGGTGGGGGCTAGAGGGAGGGGGGGGGGGGGGGGGGAAGACGACGGAAACCAAATGGCGCTCATTTTTGGGTAGGTCACAGAGCAAACTGTGCAAATGCTGTTGGAAGACGTGAACCATTTGCACTTACACGATTTGTCTGAATTCATTACTACGCTCATTGAGACGAACGGTCAAAAAGACTTAAGAGAGAGTGGGAAGAGAAACATTAACAAGACTATAATGTAATAACTAATGAGGCAGCAGTTCATGTCCCTTAATTAAGACGCAAAAGTTTAGAAAGTTTCCAAGAAATCAGAACAACTAAATCACAAAAATACAAATGGAACATTCAGTAGACAGCAGTGCCATAATACCACAGCTTGGCAGCTAAGGCATATCCAAGGACGCCATGTCTTGTTGCCATGGTAACGCCCGGTTGACGGGCAGCGATCACTAGCAGTCACCGTGTCCATAGCAACGGCCATGTGTGGGCGAAGACGCGTCCACATCTGTTGTCGACCTAGAAGAAGCCGGCAGTTCCTTGTCTCCTCTTGGTGACAAGCAGTGTGGGAGTCTCCACACTGACCTTTGCCTCTGGCCTCTCTTCTCCCCTGAAAATCCACTGTGGGTTGGCAGGAAATACCAGACCCACTGCACCTTCCTACGCGATTCGTGACAGACGCTAACACCCAGGACATTTTAATACGACTTGGGCTTACTCCAACCAGCTCTAGTAAATCTGTACACATTGAACAAAGGGTGATATGCCTTAAAACTGCATTTATCTCTCTGAAACTGCCCCAGTGCCTACAACAGCTCGTAGCTCCTGTACTCCTCTGACCCTTTCTCTCCTCCTCCTTCTCTGATTCATCACCTCCACCTCCTCTGATTCATCATCTCCACCTCCTCTGATTCATCACTTCCAACTCTTCTGATTCATCACCTCCACCTCCTCTGATTCATCATCTCCACCTCTTCTGATTCATCACCTCCAACTCTTCTGATTCATAACCTCCACCTCCTCTGATTCATTATCTCCACCTCTTCTGATTCATCACCTCCACCTCCTCTGATTCATTATCTCCACCTCTTCTGATTCATCATCTCCACCTCCTCTGATTCATCATCTCTACTTCTCTGATTCATCATCTCCACCTCCTCTGATTCATCATCTCCTCCTCCTCTGATTCATCATCTCCACCTTCTCTGATTCATCACCTCCACCTCCTCTGATTCATCATCTCCACCTCCTCTGATTCATCACCTCCACCTCCTCTGATTCATCACCTCCACCTCCTCTGATTTATCATCTCCACCTCCTCTGATTCATCATCTCTACTTCTCTGATTCATCATCTCCACCTCCTCTGATTCATCATCTCCTCCTCCTCTGATTCATCATCTCCACCTTCTCTGATTCATCACCTCCACCTCCTCTGATTCATCATCTCCACCTCCTCTGATTCATCATCTCCACCTCCTCTGATTCATCACCTCCACCTCTTCTGATTCATCATCTCCACCTCCTCTGATTCATCACCTCCACCTCCTCTGATTTATCATCTCCACCTCTTCTGATTCATCATCTCCACCTCTTCTGATTCATCATCTCCGCCACTTCTGATTCATCACCTCCACCTCTTCTGATTCATCACCTCCACCTTCTCTGATTCATCATCTCCACCTCCTCTGATTCATCATCTCCACCTCTTCTGATTCATCATCTCCACCTCTTCTGATTCATCTCCGCCACTTCTGATTCATCACCTCCACCTCTTCTGATTCATCACCTCCACCTCCTCTGATTCATCATCTCCACCTCCTCTGATTCATCATCTCCACCTCCTCTGATTCATCACCTCCACCTCCTCTGATTCATCACCTCCACCTCCTCTGATTCATCATCTCCACCTCCTCTGATTCATCATCTCCACCTCCTCTGATTCATCATCTCCACCTCCTCTGATTCATCATCTCCACCTCCTCTGATTCATCACCTCCACCTCCTCTGATTCATCATCTCCACCTCTTCTGATTCATCATCTCCACCTCTTCTGATTCATCATCTCCGCCACTTCTGATTCATCATCTCCACCTCCTCTGATTCATCACCTCCACCTCCTCTGATTCATCATCTCCACCTCCTCTGATTCATCATCTCCGCCACTTCTGATTCATCATCTCCACCTCCTCTGATTCATCACCTCCACCTCCTCTGATTCATCATCTCCACCTCCTCTGATTCATCACCTCCACCTCCTCTGATTCATCACCTCCACCTCCTCTGATTCATCATCTCCACCTCCTCTGATTCATCATCTCCACCTCCTCTGATTCATCATCTCCACCTCCTCTGATTCATCATCTCCACCTCCTCTGATTCATCACCTCCACCTCCTCTGATTCATCATCTCCACCTCTTCTGATTCATCATCTCCACCTCCTCTGATTCATCACCTCCACCTCCTCTGATTCATCATCTCCACCTCTTCTGATTCATCATCTCCGCCACTTCTGATTCATCATCTCCACCTCTTCTGATTCATCATCTCCACCTCCTCTGATTCATCATCTCCACCTCTTCTGATTCATCATCTCCGCCACTTCTGATTCATCACCTTCACCTCCTCTGATTCATCATCTCCACCTCCTCTGATTCATCATCTTCACCTTCTCTGATTCATCACCTTCACCTCCTCTGATTCATCATCTCCACCTCCTCTGATTCATCATCTCCACCTCCTCTGATTCATCACCTCCACCTCTTCTGATTCATCACCTCCACCTCTTCTGATTCATCATCTCCACCTCCTCTGATTCATCATCTCCACCTCTTCTGATTCATCATCTCCGCCACTTCTGATTCATCACCTTCACCTCCTCTGATTCATCATCTCCACCTCCTCTGATTCATCATCTTCACCTTCTCTGATTCATCACCTTCACCTCCTCTGATTCATCATCTCCACCTCCTCTGATTCATCATCTCCACCTCCTCTGATTCATCACCTCCACCTCTTCTGATTCATCACCTCCTCCTCCTCTGATTCATCATCTCCAACTCTTCTGATTCATCACCTTCACCTCCTCTGATTCATCATCTTCACTTCCTCTGATTCATCATCCCCACCTCCTCTGATTCATCATCTCCACCTCATCTGATTCATCACCTCCACCTCTTTTAATTCATCATCTCCACCTCCTCTAATTCATCATCCCCACCTCCTCTGATTGATCATCTCCACCTCCTCTGATTCATCATCTCCACCTCCTCTGATTTATCATCTCCACCTCCTCTGATTCATCACCTCCACCTCCTCTGATTCATCATCTTCACTTCCTCTGATTCATCATCTCCACCTCCTCTGATTCATCATCTCCACCTCCTCTGATTCATCATCTCCTCCTCTTCTGATTCATTACCTCCACTTCCTCTAATGTTTGCACTTCTTCTTCTCTGATTATTGTCCTCTGTTTCCTCTGATACTTGCCCTCCTCATCTTCCTTCACTTGTTTCTCTTCAATCTCCTTCCCCTCGACTTCCACCACCTCCTCCCTTTCCTCCTCCTGCTTCTCTTCCTCGGTCCACACCATTCCCTCTCTACTTTTACTTCTTCTCTTCCTCCACCCTATGTCGTGGTGATCCTCGTACTAGTCATTGTGTGAATCCTCCTCCTCCTCGAGATCTTTTGAGCCCCTTCCCCCCCCCCCCCTTTCTATCCATGTTCCTTCCCTCCCTCCTTGTCAATCACATTAGAATCTTAACGCTATGTACTGGTGAGGTTTTGATGGAATGGGGCTTAATCGGCAATCTTCAAGTTGTGATTACAGTGGGGTTCTGAACCATGTTGCATCACTTCCTCTTGACTCTTCAGGCTGTATGGATGGAAATTAAGGGCCTATCAGCCTGTGTAGGCTATGTAAGGCCATCAAGCACGATCACTAGAAAAGTTGAGAGTAAACGCAAATCAAGTCACGGTGTCCCTAGTTATTCGCCTCCTACGAATCGCGTAGGGAGACGCGGTGGATCAATTCTTACCCCGATACCACAGGAGGCCGCTCTTCAGACAAAAATCGGAATGTGTTTATCTTTGAAATGTTAATTTTGCAACCTATTTGTGAAAGTAAATTGCGTTTAGTTTGTCGAGAGAAGCTGCAGTTTTCTTCTTCGTTCGTGACACTGATCTTCTACCTATATCCGCGTCCTCTAGCTCTGTACCAGGAGAACGCCCGTCGACTGCTCCGCACAAATGCTTGTTAACCTTACAAGGATCAGAAAGTTTCAGCCGACGGGCAGTTTTTCATCGCTAGGATAACTTTGGAATGATACACTTTTTCCATGTCAATTTCTCTGCTTGAGATTTAGCGAATGGACCAGTACTTTGGCACAAATGTTTTTTCCTTCTTCTTCTACTTCTTTTAAAACTGTTTACTGGAAAAATCTTCATGGAATTTGATGAAAGTAATCTTAAAACCATTTTCCTTTTGATGATTTTTTTTTGGTTTGGACCCCGAGTCTGGGCGTGGATATCTGACACTGTGCATTGTGTTTCTAACGCGTGCGTGTTTCCCGAATACCACAAGGAAATAATAACACGTGTAGAATATTTCTTGTGAGTAGAAGCTGGCAAATCTCACTGTGGTGCCCTTGACACAAGTCAACTGGCAGCGAGCATTTGGAAGTGATTCAACGAAGGATTTTCTCAGAACTGCAGGCCAGAACATTCAGCTAAAGCAGGGTTAATACCAACAAAAAACCACAAACGAAAACCAAGATGGCTGCAAGTTGGATGGACGGACGGACGGACGGACGGACGGCCGGACGGCCGGACAGACGAATGGAGTTTTACGGCCTATCAGCCTTTGTAGGCAATATAAGGCCATTAAGCACGAAAATCACAAGAATATTTTAGAGTAAGCGCAAATCAAGTCGCGATGTCACTAGTTATTCGCCTCTTGCGAATCGCGTAGGGAGACGCGGTGGGTCAATTCTTACCCCGAACTCACAGGGGGCTGGCTGGCTGCACGTTGGCATGAATATGAAAACTGTGCTTTGACTTTACCGCGAAACAGCCTCTTTAAATGCACGTTATCAAACATGGTCGCATTTGCGTGTTGCGTTTCTCTCAGTCACACTAATGTCATGCTTTAAGCAAACAAAACAAAACCAAAACACATCAGAAAACTCCACGCTGGCAAATATAAGATGTGTAGTGCCAGCAGGGAGCCTGAAGTGGGTGAAACACGACAACGATTATCATAAACAAAAAGTTAATAATAATAACAACGACAACGACGACAACAACGACGACGACGATATTATTACTACTACTCCCACTACTACTACAACTAGTACTACTGGTACTACTACTACTAATTTATTTCTAAAGCACTGTTAAAAACATATAATAAAGCTTACAGTGCTTCACATACAACTTAATTATGTACAGAGTTAAAATACAAGGTTACGTTCAGCTATGAAAACACATACACACACACGCACGCACGCACGCAAGCACGCACACACACACAGACACACACACACACACACACATACAAATAGCGAGATTTATCTTACAGATCTTTAAAGGAAAATAGAGGAGAGAAACTGATCAAAAATGGACTAAAACAAATGAATAAATAAATATGAGAATGAATAAATATGTCTAATACTTTCTCTCTCTGTCTCTCTCTCTCTCTCTGTCTCTCTCTCTCTGTCTCTTTTCTCTCTCTCTCTCTCTCTCTCTCTCTCTCTGTCTCTCTCTCTCTCTCTCTCTCTCTCTCTCTCTCTCTCTCTCTCTCTCTCTCTCTCTCAGGCGACTTTGCATTGCCTTCAAACCAAAGTTTTTCACTTGAGTGACCGATGGGCGGTAGCTTTCCACAACGCAAGGGAATCAATTCATTGACCTCGTCATCCGATGACCTACTAACCTTTGACCCTGGAGTGCGGTTCTCCGCGGGTGCTTTGTCCAGTTCCGTCTCGTGTGCATTTGCCATCGCCATTTTCCTAACCCAGAAAGTCGCTCCTGAATCTTGAGGAGCCTGGTGACAACTGTCGAATGCACACCTGACCCTTCTCTCGCGATGTGCCAGGAGGAAAGATGGCGGGAGCAACAGGTGAAAGGGTACAGCGTTGAAGTGGGGTGGGCTGTACAGCAGTGTTAGATAAACGGGTATGGGGGGGGGGGGAGTCGGGGGTGGAGGGGTAGATGTTGGGGGGCTGGGGAGATGATGGCATGGAATATTCGGTCTGGTGTCTGTGGGTGAATTGCGGTTAGTGGAGAATGGGGTGCGGGGTGGGAGTGGGGGAAGGGTGCAAGTGGGAGAGGGTGGGAGTATGTAGGAGTAGAGTGGAGGGAAATGGGGGAGTTGATGGAGTAGAGAATGGGCCGGGTTTCTTACAGTGGAGAATGTGTGGTGAGGAAAAAGGGTTGAAGGGCGGGGAAATTGGTGATGAGAAGTGGGGGGGTAAGTGGGGGTGGGGGTTGGGGGTAAGTGGGGGTGGGGATGGGGGGAATGGATGGGGGTGGGAGTGGTGGGGTTGGGAATGCGGCTTGTTATGTTGAAAAATGCGGTGTGGTGCGGAGTAAGGGTTGAGTGGTGGTAACAGAGGGGAAGGTGAGGGGTGGGGAAATAGGGGGTGAGGGGTCGGCTGGGTGGGGGGTAAACAGGAGTAGGGGTGGGGGGTGGAAAGTCACACCGAGTGGGAGAAGGGACATAGTGGCCACGCGTTGCAGGGTGATACCTGGCACGCAGCCAGCCAATGACCCCCAACTCCTTATCTGGACTATTCGTGTTTGATAGCGTCCTGGGCCCGTATTCACAATGGCGATTTATCTTTTTAACACTCGATTTATCCCCTAGCCCCGCGTTATCTTGATCGGTTAGATAAGGTACGCTCGTCAGAGGATCCTAGGTTGCGCTTTGCCATATATACTGGTTTCCAGCGAAGGAAGAGCGGAACAGGCAGTTGGAATCGTCTGAGTTTAGAGATAAATCGGAGTTAAAATAAATCGCCGATAAATCGCCGTTGTGAATACGGGCCCTGGGCGATACGCCGTTCCAAAGTAGGGCCACTGCCGAGCCGTTGAAAGATAGCTCTGTATCGACAACAAGCGTCTGAGGAGACACTTCCCATACACACCATGGTTATGATGAAAAGCAGCTGGGAGATAAAACCATTCGGGATGCGCCCCAGAATGGTCTTGTATGGAAACATTTCGAAAACATTTCTCGCAAAATGAGTTTTCAATTCATACATGGAAAATGAGGTTTTAAAAAGTCATTCAATAGTAACACAGAAATGAAATCACTTTCTAATCACATTGCAAACGCTTATATCACAAACACCCAATTAAAAAAAGGTGAAATGTATATCGAAAACAATAATATTATTGTCAAAACACGTCTGTTTTTGTGCCACCATGAAACATGAAGAATGTTTAGTACTGCACACTATCACAAATTTAAACTTCTCACACGTTTACGACAATATGTATAAAATCTTCAAAATTATATTATGATACAAACGTATGTTGAAATAAACATCATCAATGCATATATGTTTTTGTCTGGACCGTTTAATATCAACTTCCTTTTGCGCATTGTCCCAAAGCCATTACTGGTATTTAAAATGTTGCCATCAATTGTTACTTTTCAAGATCCCTTCTTGAGCAAAGCATACCGTTTGAAGTTCACTATTCATCCTAGATCTCGAACCCTTCAGAGACCACGTGGTTCAGTTGCTAATGAAAAGAAGCAGCTGCCTCTATCTCTTGTCGAGACTTGTCTGACAAAGCATTCAAACTCGCGACCAAAAGGCTTCGTTTCCAAGAGCTGATAGAATGGACTTCCTTGTCTTCTCGTCATCCAGGTAATTCCAGGAACTCCTCACCAAGGCAACCACCAATCTTGGAGTCCCAAATGAAGGGTCAAGGTTCAGCAGTAAACACTGTTCATTGACGTACGGTGTGTGTTTTCGGGCGTACGTGCCTGCATAGGCGTGTATGCATGTGTTTGTGTGTGTGTGTGTGTGTGTGTGTGTGTGTGTGTGTGTGTGTGTGTGTGTGTGTGTGCGTGTGTGGGTATGTCTGTGTGTGTGTGTGCACGCGCGCACGTTTGCTTGCAAAAACTACTTGCGTATGTGCTCAAGTGCGTGCATGTAATTGCATTTATGCATGCGCGCATGGACGTCCAGTTGTTTACACGAGATTGAAGAAAGAGATGATGGACAGACGGACATGATAGATTGAAGAAAGAGGTGATGGACAGACGGACATGATAGATTGAAGAAAGAGGTGATGGACAGACGGACATGATATATTGAAGAAAGAGGTGATGGACAGACGGACATGCGAGAAAGAAGAAAGAGATGATGGACAGACGGACATGCGAGAAAGAAGAAAGAGATGATGGACAGACGGACATGATAGATTGAAGAAAGAGGTGATGGACAGACGGACATGATCGATTGAAGAAAGAGGTGATGGACAGACGGACATGATAGATTGAAGAAAGAGGTGATGGACAGACGGACATGATAGATTGAAGAAAGAGGTGATGGACAGACGGACATGCGAGAAAGAAGAAAGAGATGATGGACAGACGGACACGATAGATTGAAGAAAGAGGTGATGGACAGACGGACATGATAGATTGAAGAAAGAGGTGATGGACAGACGGACATGATAGATTGAAGAAAGAGATGATGGACAGACGGACATGATAGATTGAAGAAAGAGGTGATGGACAGACGGACATGATAGATTGAAGAAAGAGGTGATGGACAGAGGGACATGATAGATTGAAGAAAGAGGTGATGGACAGACGGACATGATAGATTGAAGAAAGAGGTGATGGACAGACGGACATGCGAGAAAGAAGAAAGAGATGATGGACAGACGGACATGCGAGAAAGAAGAAAGAGGTGATGGACAGACGGACATGATAGACTGAAGAAAGAGATGATGGACAGACGGACATGCGAGAAAGAAGAAAGAGATGATGGACAGACGGACATGATAGATTGAAGAAAGAGATGATGGACAGAAGGACATGCGAGACTGAAGAAAGAGATGATGGACAGACGGACATGATAGATTGAAGAAAGAGGTGATGGACAGAGGGACATGATAGATTGAAGAAAGAGGTGATGGACAGACGGACATGATAGATTGAAGAAAGAGATGATGGACAGACGGACATGCGAGATTGAAGAAAGAGATGATGGACAGACGGACATGATAGATTGAAGAAAGAGGTGATGGACAGAGGGACATGATAGATTGAAGAAAGAGGTGATGGACAGACGGACATGATAGATTAAAGAAAGAGGTGATGGACAGACGGACATGCGAGAAAGAAGAAAGAGATGATGGACAGACGGACATGATAGACTGAAGAAAGAGATGATGGACAGACGGACATGATAGACTGAAGAAAGAGGTGATGGACAGACGGACATGCGAGAAAGAAGAAAGAGATGATGGACAGACGGACATGCGAGAAAGAAGAAAGAGATGATGGACAGACGGACATGATAGACTGAAGAAAGAGATGATGGACAGACGGACACGATAGATTGAAGAAAGAGATGATGGACAGACGGACATGATAGATTGAAGAAAGAGGTGATGGACAGACGGACATGCGAGAAAGAAGAAAGAGATGATGGACAGACGGACACGATAGATTGAAGAAAGAGATGATGGACAGACGGATATGTGAGAAAGGAGAAAGAGATGATGGACAGACGGACACGATAGACTGAAGAAAGAGATGATGGACAGACGGACATGCGAGATTGAAGAAAGAGGTGATGGACAGATGGAAATGATAGACTGAAGAAAGAGGTGATGGACAGACGGACATGATAGATTGAAGAAAGAGTTGATGGACAGACGGACATGATAGACTGAAGAAAGAGATGATGGACAGACGGACATGATAGATTGAAGAAAGAGGTGATGGACAGACGGACATGCGAGATTGAAGAAAGAGATGATGGACAGACGGACATGATAGACTGAAGAAAGAGATGATGGACAGACGGACATGATAGACTGAAGAAAGAGATGATGGACAGACGGACATGATAGACTGAAGAAAGAGGTGATGGACAGACGGACATGATAGACTGAAGAAAGAGGTGATGGACAGACGGACATGATAGACTGAAGAAAGAGATGATGGACGGACGGACATGATAGATTGAAGAAAGAGATGATGGACAGACGGACACGATAGATTGAAGAAAGAGATGATAGACAGATGGACATGCGAGATTGAAGAAAGAGGTGATGGACAGATGGACATGATAGACTGAAGAAAGAGATGATGGACAGACGGACATGATAGATTGAAGAAAGAGGTGATGGACAGACGGACATGATAGACTGAAGAAAGAGATGATGGACAGATGGACATGATAGACATGGACAGACGGACACGATAGATTGAAGAAAGAGGTGATGGACAGACGGACACGATAGATTAAAGAAAGAGGTGATGGACAGACGGACACGATAGATTGAAGAAAGAGATGATGGGCAGACGGACATGCGAGAAAGAAGAAAGAGATGATGGACAGACGGACATGATAGATTGAAGAAGGAGGTGATGGACAGACGGACATGATAGACTGAAGAAAGAGATGATGGACAGATGGACATGAGAGACTGAAGAAAGAGATGATGGACAGACGGACATGATAGACTGAAGAAAGAGATGATGGACAGATGGACATGAGAGACTGAAGAAAGAGATGATGGACAGACGGACATGATAGACTGAAGAAAGAGATGATGGACAGATGGACATGATAGACTGAAGAAAGAGGTGATGGACAGACGGACATGATAGATTGAAGAAAGAGGTGATGGACAGACGGACATGATAGATTAAAGAAAGAGATGATGGACAGACGGACATGATAGATTGAAGAAAGAGATGATGGACAGACGGACATGCGAGATTGAAGAAAGAGGTGATGGACAGATGGACATGAGAGATTGAAGAAAGAGATGATGGACAGACGGACATGATAGACTGAAGAAAGAGATTAGGGACAGACGGACATGATAGATTGAAGAAAGAGATGATGGACATACGGACATGATAGATTGAAGAAAGAGGTGATGGACAGACGGACATGCGAGATTGAAGAAAGAGATGATGGACATACGGACATGCGAGATTGAAGAAAGAGGTGATGGACAGATGGACATGATAGATTGAAGAAAGAGGTAATGGACATACGGACATGATATATTGAAGAAAGAGATGATGGACAGACGGACATGCGAGATTGAAGAAAGAGGTAATGGACAGATGGACATGATAGACTGAAGAAAGAGATGATGGACAGATGGACATGAGAGACTGAAGAAAGAGATGATGGACAGAC
>JAWQFJ010002221.1:114488-116988 GCA_034096865.1 Theodoxus fluviatilis | reverse complement strand
GCCTCTTACGAATCGCGGTGGTCAATTCTTACCCCGAACTCACAAAGGGAAGAAAAAGGGGAAATATTGAGCTGCCCCCTTAAGCAGGCAATTCGTCATTGTTCTCTGCTGAGAACCAATGCAAAAGAAGTTCACCTTTAGATCGCGTAGTGAAAGCAATTTTCCATTAATATCTTTCCATAAAATGCCATTTATGGTAACTATATTTTCACATCGATGATGAATTTAATCTCAAGTCTCGTATGTATTCCATTCCTAAGAAAGTCCATCCCTTTCCTTATCGCAAAATCGAAATGACAAACAATAAACCCCCCACCCCCGCCCCCGCCCCCCAAAAAATCATTAAAATTAACAAACGAATGATTCAGAGTGAGCATCCGATCACGTTTAACAAACGTAAAAAAACAAACACAAGACAAACAGGAAAAATAGTCAGTCTGCAAATATTTCCGTTTTCGTCAGACCTTCCATTTTTCTAAGTAGCAAGACTGTCAAGCAAAGCGGGTTTTCCAGGCTGTGAATATGCAGTCCAGTGTTATTTAAAGTGATCGCTGTATTTATACATAGTCGACTTTGTTATTTATTGGGGGAGGAAAAAAGCAAACAGTGAGTGGTTTTGGAAACGAATATATCACAAGAGCTTACTGATTGGACGTTGCGTATGATACAAGCATTCATTATTTACACAAAACAACAACAACCGGAAATGCCTTTTCGATTGCCTTTGATTGCTTTCGATTGCTTTTGATTGCCTTTAATTGCTTTTGATTGCCTTTGCTTGCTTTTGATTGCATATCCGTAGTACTAGGAAACCCGCCTTGGCGGTAGAAGTGGGGACGACGCACCTTGGGAGTTCAACAGGTGGCGCAAACTCGCTACGAGCGATGGCGTCACGGCTTACACACAGCTGGTCTTTCCCCCAGTACGGTAGGTCACGAATTAAACCATTCCACGTGTAGGAGTGGAAACTAACTTGCGTGGCACGCACGCACGCATGCACGCGCGCGCGCACACACACAAATATAGTGTACATATTGCGCGCGCGCGAGATAGACAGCCAGCCAGCCAGTCAGTCAGAAAGTCAGACGGACGGGCGGACGGACGGACGGACGGACGTACAGACATTTTGAGAGAGAGAGAGAGAGAGAGAGAGAGAGAGAGAGAGAGAGAGAGAGAGAGAGAGAGAGAGAGAGGCAGAGACAGAGACAGAGAGAGACAGAGACAGAGAGAGAAACAGACAGACAGACAGACAGACAGACGGACGGACGGACGGACGGACGGACAGACAGACAGACAGACAGACAGACAGAAAGACAGAAAGACAGACAGACAGACAGACAGACAGACAGACAGACAGACAGACAGACAGACAGACAGACGGACAGACAGACGGACAGACAGAGACAGACAGACGGTCAGACAGAGGAAGAGACAGAGACAGACGGACAGAGGGAGAGACAGAGACATACAGACGGACAGACAGAGGGAGAGACAGAGACAGACAGAGTGAGATACAGAGACAGACAGACAGACAGACAGACAGACAGACAGACAGACAGACAGACAGACAGACAGACAGACAGACAGACAGACAGACAGACAGACAGACAGACAGACAGACAGACAGACAGACAGACAGACGGACGGACGGACGGACGGAGACACAGAGACAGAGACATACACACAGAGACAGAGACATACAGAGAGAGAGAGAGAGAGAGAGAGAGAGAGAGAGAGAGAGAGAGAGAGAGAGAGAGATGGAGGTAGGGAGATGTGGGTGGATGAGAGAGACAAACAGATCTACAGACGAATGGACGGACGGACGGACGGACGGATGAACAGTCAAACAGACAGACGCTCAAACGGGCAGGCAGACAGACAGACATACAGTCATGCATGCACGCACACACACACACACACACACACACACACACACACACACACACACACACACGTATGCACGCACGAGCACACACACATGCTTCTCCAACACACACGCAAAACCTTCGCACTACTGCGGAAGCTATTCAACCTTCCTCTAGCTCTCTCTCTCTGTTCACTCCACTCTCTTCTGCTTCCCCTCCAACGTACACAATCTCAGCTGGGAGCGATAGCCTCTTGGCTGGTCGTGATAACAAAGTAACTACAGCGCGATGTAATCTGGCGCCTGTAATCTAAACGCTCCATTAGCGCGCGACAGCACACCTATACGGCAAGCAGACCACTCCACCGCTGGTGTTGTTGGCGAGACAGCGTGATTGCGCGCAAACATTTGGAGAGTGTTCAAGTGCGAGCCGAACGAACGTTCTCGATCGCCTCAATGGGCGGCGAAAACCCTCGTCAAAGTAGCGAAAGAACAACTACTCCGCCCCGAGCCAGCAACTGGCGGACACAGAAACGAGAGACGCTGGGAAGGAGAGGGAGGGAGGGAAGGAGAGGGAGGGAGGGAGAAAGAGCAAGTCAGTAAGGTATGCCGGTGTCACCTTTCTGTCTGCTTCTA
>JAWQFJ010002221.1:94488-109488 GCA_034096865.1 Theodoxus fluviatilis | reverse complement strand
TCCTGCCAGTAAATGCTCCCAGAAGTTTTTCCACAAAGAACGGTTTGGGGTGAGAATTTTTTTGAAGGCTTTGGAAGATCTTCTCAGAAGAGATTCACAACCGAGAAAAAAAATTCTGAAGACTTGTCCTGCTAGGAAAAATTCCACGAGGTTTCCTCAGGGAAAGACTACTCTGAGAGTTTTTGGGAGGAGGTCTTTGGATGTCCTCCTGGAGAGAGCCGCACTTTTGCAGGTGTGTTTCGGGAAGCGTCTTGCAAGAAAACACTCTTAGAAGTTTCTCACCAAAAAAAGACAGTCTACATTGAGTTTCGGGGGGACTTATTTCTCTTGGGGAAACTCGCCGAGGTTTCTTTCCAAAAAGACCCTCGTGAACAAGTCGTTAGAAGCAAAATCTCGGCCAAAAGAAACATTTGATCCCTTGAAGACAAGTCTTGGAGGAGAGTCCCTGGACTATTCTGCTGGGAGAACTTGGGAAAAGTTGGAGAACAATGTGTGGGCGGTCCTCAAAGAATCAGTGACCCAATGGATGAAGCCTAAGACCAAATGCCTCACACAGGAATGGCATGAGTATTCCAAGGAGTGAGCCCTAGCGCACTCTTGCAATAGTCGCTTTAAATCAGAACAATCTTTGAAAGTACAAGTCATTCAAGATTCTTAGATTCTTATCGAATATGACTTCCAAGGAACTGTCGGGGATGGTTCAACGAGTAATCACTTCCACAAACGCTCGCATATGATCCTTGGCAAAACATTTAGATGGCAGTCGGGGATTACGCAAATCTTAGCTCTGTAAAAAGTACAGGGAAAATGTAGAAACTTAGTCTTCGTTTGATTGAAGTAGTTGTGAAACGTATGAGTCCATTCACATATGGAAATCGCACGTAGTTCTTCTGGTAATGCGAAAACTCACTATGATCATGAAGTCGTTCCACATTTTAGTGATCTTACGGACAACCTTTGGAAAGATGGTCTAAGGAAAACTTCGAGGAAAAAGGGACTAGGAAAAAGACTAGAAAATATTGACATAAAGGCAGAGAAAATCCGACCAAAACTTCAAACCGGTGTGCAAACGAGCCACACATCAACGCAACGCGCAACAAACTTTCAAAGCGTGAACAAACCTGCTTTCAGCGACACCGAGTTAAGGCGAGGTTCCTTGATGTGAAAAACGTCCATGCCATTAACGTCCTGCAGGGAAATCACAGGAAGTGGTCCAAGCTATATGAATCGGTTTTCTTCCTGCGAACTTTATCGCCTAAGCCGAGGGTCTCCAAGACTGAAGTGTTCCATTCAATGGAAAAAGCTATATTCTCCTCTGCCGCAGTCTGTTTCATCCGATACACTATGCGCTTTTTTCCTCCTTAAAAAACACGTCAACTTCACCTCTGCAGTGTGTACAGCCTTGTGTACTTAACCTCATATTCTTGTGCTGCTGCACAAAATAGTGTCTCATTCACTTGTAGTTAAAAAAAAGAATATATATATATTTAATTTACGCTCAATTTTTCAACTTTCGACAGCACTTTCAACGAGTATGTCACGTTGTCGTTAACGCAGACGAGCGGAATTTTATGCAGTCTGGAAGGCGTTGAAAAGTATTAGACCTTGACCTTTCAGAATGTTGTCCACGCGCAATTCCTGAATTCAGTCTCAAGGCCTTGTCGATCGCGCTGTTGAGGACTGTTTCAAATCAACCGCGTGAAGAACAACAGGTACGGAAGTTTTCAACCCCTCGAGGATTTCAGCTGTTGGAAGCTGCAGTAGTTTTCTAAGGAAAGGTCAGAAAGTTCAAGATGATTGGAAGAAGAGACGCGTAAATCTTGCGCTGCACCGAAACAGAAAACACAGCTTCGAGGATTCGCATTCGACCCGACGCTAGTCTCTTCGAGTAGTCTCCCTTGCCTCTGCAATGAAAAGCCTCCCAACAGGCGCTGCTCGTTAGTGCCAACACAAACACACTCTACAGAACAGGTTCAGACGTGTACTCCAAAGAAAAACAACCTTGTGGGCGTTTTTGAACAGTTTCGAAGTTGTTTTTTTTTACAAACATCCGATGTTGACATCCTTCTGTGAGGAGTTATGTCGTCAGAAGAACAGATTAAACAGATTCACTGTCTGAAATATAGTTACTGGTTCAAATAAAAAGTTAGAGCTTGGCTTTGGGGTAGAGTCTTTGCAGCCCAGACATGAGGAGAAAACTTTTATGTACACAATGAAAACCAGACTACACCGATGCTAATCGTCATTCAATGAGGCAGAGCACTACAATCCCCCGCACTGTGTTTGCAATGACATTTCACTAGCATTTTGAAAGGGCAACACTGTTACATACCCTTTATTGATGATGCAGAACGTTTTATACCTTAAAACTCTGTAGCAGAACCGTCGTTCTCTTGACAGATTCTTGGGAGTGAAAGCTTTGCGTTCAGTCACACAATCACGTGGATGATCATACCAGTGCGGCAGTACACAGCCTACGCTAGTACACAGGATAAAGAAGAGCCAGTCTTCCTATATTATGCAACAACCAGAGAATCACGTGTTTCAATTAAGCTCTGCTGCAGGTTCTTCTGATAAGCCAGAGCGACAGATTCCAATGGGTCTAATCATTCGATGAAGGGCAATAGTAATTCCAGTGAGGAAGTGAATCGACGACGGGAGAATCACGCGTACATTGAATCAAGCATAAAACACTTCTCTCTTTAGCAATTGTCAGGATTCCCCCCAACGTTCCACCGCGTGTCTTTGATTCTTCGTTCAGGCAGAATCAACGTAGCGGAAGCCTAATGCACTCCTGAACACAGTCATATGATATTAGCATCTTGCTGAAGCTGCAAGCTGATGACAAGGAGATCGCACTGGTACAAAAGACTAACACCTTTGCAACTGTCAGCTGTCACAGTTTCTTCAGTGTTCCGTCACACTCCTATGCCTTGCCATTCAGAACCGGTGTGACTGACACTGGTGACCTATCAAAAGCGGTCACGTCTTCTCAGCAATCCACCGGAGCTATGAGCCGATGACAGTGATCACCAAGGAGTCACGGGCCTAACCGTGACAGCTTGCTACTTTCACCAGTCACGGGTCTCTCAGGAAAACCCCACACAGTACACTGAGCAACAGCGACGCGAACTTGCATCCAGTCGTACAATCAAATCATGGCGATCGTCCTCGTGAGGCAGCGAGCCGAAGACAAGGAGATCACACAGGTACACAGCACAGACCATCAAGAGCTTTCCCACTTTTGATGATCGCAGTCCTCACAACCTCATAACATTACCCAGCCACACCGTCGCTGCGGCTCAGAGTACAAAAGCGGCTGCCGTGAGTGTCCTCGGGTAATCCTGACGGAAAAAGCGGGATGAGGGTATCACGTGCCTTGCATGTGGCTCCAATCACAAACAGGCCAGCAGGAATTCCCGGGAAAAGTCTATCCGCCTCTGCCAAGCTGGCAAGCGCTTCACCATGTGTCTTTATGCATGGACATATGCAACTCACCACGGCGAGCAGACTACCACGGCTAAATCACATGGAATCAAAGAAAACCAAGAGCAGGCCGAACTCTACGAAACAGGATATTGACAATCTCTAAACCACGAGCAAGTCTACAAGTTGCTAGGTATGGATGCGAGCCACTGACTGTGCTGAGCTGAGCAGACTACCACGGTAAAATCAGATCAAACGCAGGCAAAGCTCCTCAAGACATGATAAATCCAATCTTTGGTGCAGAAGAGCCAGTCACGAAGCTGGTAACTATATACCACGAGTCTCAAAGTCGGAGCCTTGGCCCCTTTCCGTGGCTGAGCAGACTGCCCAAGCTAAATCAAATTATATCAAAGGCATACCAGATTCGATAGAACGAGAAAAATCACTATTCCAATAGCATAAGAACTAGTCACCAAGCTGATTACTTTTCCGCCGTGAGTCTCAATATCTAATCACAAGACTGAGTGCAGCTCAACAGACTACCAAGCGCAAAATCAAATTATATCAGAGGCATGCCAGACTTTGCCGAACATCACGATCACAATATCCAGTGCAGAGCCCCAATCACCGTGCTGGTAGCTGCTACACCCACGAATCTCGAAGTCTGAATCTATCCACTCACCACGCTGAGCAGGTTTTCAAGGTAAATCAAACACGATCGAATGCTGGCAAAATGCGCCGAACAAGAAAATCACATTCTCCCGTGCAAAGCCAGTTGCCAGCCTGTCTGCCACTCTTCCGTGCTTCCCAGCGTCAGACTGCAGCCACCCACTGTGATGAGCACAGTGCACCGCTAGGTATGAGGACCTCTCTGGTGCTGAGTCTAGCCCAATGCACTGTGGAACTTTTTGGAGACGCAAGAGCAATGGTAACTCTGCACTTCTCCAAGAAAGTGCGAAAACTTCCTAAAAAACTCAGATGGGAACGTTGTGGCAGTGAGATGAAGGACAGAACAAGACAAATCCGAATTCAGAATCTTCCAGTTGATCACAAATTCACTTCCTCTGCATTGCCTCACATTCTCATACCTAGCTTCAGCGATGTCCGCTAGTAGTGAAAGAAAGGAAGCAGAAGGAAGCTATCGCCGTGGCCCTTACGAAATGGAAGCGTCAGGGCGATGAACAAGATGAGTCCTCTGCAGACTCACATTTGAGGGCTTGCAACCCAGAGGGCTTGACTGAGATCCTTCACAATCACTTCATGACAATCAACAGGAGTCCACTTTTTTTTCCAAATGCAACCTCCGGGGGAAAAGTTTTTGAGCTGTCACCTCACCACCATAGAGATAAATCAATGAGAGTTAAGGATGGATATGTCCTACTCCACACACGAATTGGTTCTTTTTTGCAATGTGCACAGTCCATCCAGCGTAACGTTATATACAAAGATCACAAGCACTGAAAAGTCGAATCAACCACAAGCAGTCGAATGGGTCAACCATCCACACTCGGAATTAATCTTCTTCTGCACTATTTTTTCCGTACATCGGCTCTTCTTTTCTGCACAATCCATGCAGCGTAGATTGGTGTACATGGACTGCAAGCTTTGAAGAGTCAGGAATAAGTGTTGAACCAATGATGCACTCTCAGTTGAGTCAACCGTCAACCATGGGAGTTTAACCTCTTCAACACTCTTCCTACTCACACTGACACTCCTTTCCTGCACGGTCCATGCAGCGTAGTGTAGTGTACAGAGACTACAAGCACGGAAGAGTCAGGAACTAAAATTGAACCAACGACACACTCTCAGTTGAGTCAACCGTCAACAATGGGAGATGATCTTCCTCTACACCTTTCCCACTGACACTGGTTCCTCTGTAAAACTTGCACAGTTTATGCACCTCGTGACGTAGTGTAAAGGACTGACAGCACGGCAGGAGTCAAGGGCAAATGATTAAACCAATGGCACACGATCGGTGGAGTCAACCATAAACACTAGGAATTAATTCCCTTCTACACGCTTCCCTCTGCCGACTGTTAACACGGCGGTAAGTCACAGCGCGCACACACACACACGCGCGCGCGCGCTCCTCAAGGAAAATTTGAGCCCAGTGCAAGTCTTCCTTGAACGACGTGCGAGGGAAGGCGGGGCCTAACCATTTCTCAGAGAGCCGGGCTGGAGGGGCCGTTTCCAGCCATCAATACTTGATGGAGACTCCCAGGGAGTGTCAGGACGTACGAGTCCCCGCATCAATTGGATGGCCTGCACTTTGTATGAGTCGCAGCCAAGAGGTGCAGATGTTTACCATCGACGGCAGCTTTGCTTATGTACGGGTTCTTGCCATGTCTCTCCCTCTCTGTCCGTATTAGAACTGAGAGCACTCGTGGATATATCCCAGCGTTGTTTGTTGGGAGAGAGGAGGGCACTTGTGGATCTAGCCGAATATTTGCGATCGAAACCCGCTGCGCACCAGATGTAAGGTTGGACAACGCACGATCGGGAATGCTCGAGTCAATTGCTCAATAAGAAGCCATCGCGTTCTCCAAATGAAGTGGGATTTTAATCCACGTACATTCTATTCTTGAAATAAAGGAGAGAGTATTTGTGTGTTAAGCTTCAGATTCCAGATTGATATTGACCTAATTATGCGCGAGCTGTTTCCTTTCGCACAGGAAAACTGCCTTCACGCCTATTCAGTTTTGTTGCACCTGGTCACACAAGGCGGAACATGAGTAAATAGGCAAGCTAAGCGCCTAAAATGTTTCTATTTGCCTTCAGTTTCCGGCAGCCAAGGCAACACCACACGTACAGCCAACTCCAATGCGCGGGGTGTGCTACCTCTGTGTGGCGTACTTAGCAACAGCTGCTCTGCCTATAAGCAGACAACAGAAAGGATGAATGCAGGAAGGCTGATGATGAACTGGTCCAGCAGGAGCATATCTAGTATTGACGGACCACTCAGCGACCCCCACAGGAGAAGGTAAAAGGTCGATACGATGGGAAGACAGAGTGGCCAGCAGCGATCCACACCGTTAGTATGAGGGTCTCTACACGGGCTACTTGGCGGAGTGGAGCAGGCAATTTTTAAGTATTGAAAAGTGTTCCCCTCGGACAGAGGTACAACTGGTGTCCATGATGCTTGTATTGTTCGATCACTTTAGAGTACGTCGTGACGATCTGTAGCCCTCAGAACGAGTCGACTTTGAGGAAGGACTTATCTGTTACTTCAAGAACGTCACTTAAGCAATCCTCAGCAAAACTAAAGAAACACGCACAGCCGTGAAAAGTGGCTTCTTTTTAAAAAGTCTGGTTCGATTTCAAATTTGTTTAAATAAGGACGCGGCAAAAACGAATATTCCCACTAAAACATATGTCTCGTACGATTTCAAGTATAATTAAGTAGCGACACGACGATAGGGGGGGACTCTTCCCATTGAATTAGTCATCGGTACAACTCCACCGGGAAAAACGAAATCAACCACTTTCAAACCCAAAGGAGAACAGATATCACGTTTTCTACACGTTCAGCCAGGACGTTTTCTACACGTTTAGAAATCTCAGAATGACCATGGACCAGGGTCGAAATTCTCTTCTTTGTGAGTGGAGCACAAGACCCGTGTTGCAGCACTGTGGTTGATGCAGATAAGCCTGGGACACTTCCTCTCTGCAACCCAAGGACCCGAGGGGGTGGAGAAATTTCCAGTTGCACACGCAAGCAGATGTTTATCTTCTTTTTCTTTTGAAGGATATTGACTGGGTCCGCGGGAGGTCTGCAAGGTTCCTTCCGATTGCGTGCGTTTGCTCTGCTGACGTCATCAGTGACGTCACACTTTCAGAGCGAGGCGTTTCTTTGCATCCCCCTACTACGGGGTTCAGACATCAGAGTGGTCTTTTCTTTGGGGTGTGTGTGTGTGTGTGTGATCTAAAATGTTCATCACGATTCTTTTTGATTTAAACGTTCAGTTTTCCACTGGAAGTAGCTTATGAACATTTTCAATATTTCTAATTCCGTGCAGCATCTGAGATCTGCATTTACGAGCCTGTGATTGGTCCAATGTGTTTAAATATTCAAATTCAGTAAATGTTGATACAACTCTAACACTAGACACCAAGGCAACCTCAGTGGATCAAATCATTTCGAGTTCGTCAGAACAGTCATGCAATTTCGCAACCGTCACGTTTTGACCTGTAGCATTTGAACGCTCGTGAAAAGCTAAGAACATTCAAATCGTATCACATAACAGTTTCATGATGGGAGCGTCTGTAAAAGTCACGAACTGCACACTGCCCGACACAGTAGGACTTTCCTGTCTAAAAAAACGACAGTCGGGTAATAAATTGTTTCACTTCCCCATTCACCCTCACTCCACGGTCAAGTAGCAGAACACCAATGCCAGTTTTCCAGACGCCACGGGAAAAAACAGATCAATTTTTGCCGCGGATATATCGTCACGCTCACCGTTCGAGCATAAAAGCACAAATGGATAATGGTGATTTGAAACGATCGGAGGCAGATGAATTTCGTGACTCGTGCTGTTATTACTGAGCCTCCATCCACGCTACGCTGTTGAGTAATCGTGATTCCTTTAGAACCCTGCCCAGCGCGCTCGACCTTTGCAGCATGGACGGAGGAGCTTGGTCTGCCTCGGTGGTCACGCGAAACTAGGAAATGGAAGCATCTGAAACCCAAATATCACACAATGCACACAGGCCACTTCTGCGTCTGTTACATTCACGATGATACCAATGGGAAGGAAATAGCGTTACTGGAGGCCGGAGATGTTTCCCTACAGGCCCTCAAGAATGGCCTTAAAGAGGAATGGAGGGGAACTGTGAATACATACGAGGGCTTCAGCAAGTGCAACTGAAACCTTGCACAAGTCAAGCTGGCACTAGTGTTGACGTAGGCAGGTTTTCAGTCATCAGCCACCTAGTCCTATACGAGTCTGTATTTTTACATAAAGATTTTGACAAAATTATCTCCGATGGAGGCAATAGGACAAGTCTCAGACAGCTGAAAATGGAAATGTTGTCCAGCAAGTGTTGTAGTATCTCTCTTTCTTTATCTCAATCTGCAGCATATGGAGCGTAGAGAGCATGGGGAAAGAACACCCCTCTCCCGAGACTTGATTGCTTCATGCATAAACAGACGTCCTTCAGACGTAATCGCGCTTTACAGCCAAGCATTTGGTAAAAACTAGTTCCCTTGGACTCTCAAACTATATTTAGACATGAGCTTTCAGTATTTAAAAAAATCAAACAATTAAGGACACAGAGTCGTGTCAATTTTACTCGGGTCTCACAGTTTTCCAGTGGTAAATGATCCCACAACCGAATCGGCTTGATTACGAATTCGAGGAACAGTCTCGTAAATACAGGTTCCACGTTTTCCGTCCTAGTATCTCTCCCGCTTGCAAATGCTAATGAAGATGTAGTGACGCAGTTTTTCTGAATTAGTTTGGGCGAAGCAAGCCTCTTGACCGTGCCAAATCACGAGGGAGCAACATCGCTCAAATGCAAATGGTCTTCAAAACTGCCGTTGGTGTTTGCAGCCTCGCAACGCAAGGAAGCAACCGCTACCTGCATCAACTACAGTTCAGTTGGAAGAGGATGGGAAGTCTCATTCCAAGAAACATCTCGTGACTGAATAAAGGAATATGCAGTTCATGAAGAAGGTGAAAGTCAGTTTTCCTTTCACGAACCAGTGGGAAAACTTTATCTGGTAAAACTATGGAGACTGTATCGGCAAAAGTCGACAGCTTGACCACAGTTGCTATAGTTAAATGTTTCGTTTCTCAGAGACGAAGAATCTTCTAGGGAAAAAACCAATTTATGTCGAAGAAACTTCAGACAAATCTCAAACGTTAATGTAATATGAAAGTAGTTTGTTTGTAACTAAAACAGTGACAATATGCCACTGCCATTTGGTGAGTCCGTATCACAGACAAAAAGTTTTCTCAGCACAATGTTAATCCAATGCGAAGAACGTTTTCTTAGCAACAACGCCGATGAGTAGATATACAGTGTTGTATTCTCAAAACTGAGGGTCGCAAAATTTTCATTCATTCAAGGTCATTCTTCTTCATCACGAGGAAAACAAACAACTACAGATGTGAATCCTTCAGAACTCTCGAATGCTGAAGACGGTCACTGACGAAACAACACATTAGACAGACCTGTCCGACTTTCCACTCAAGGCCACAACTGTCTTTTTTTGTTCTCTCTGGCTTGCCGCTCTCGGATTAGATGCAGACGAGACTCAGCAAACCAAGAACGTGAAAGTCTCCAAAGTCAATGAAGGCAGTTGTGACGTTTTGTTCCACGCAGCATACACAGCGTCTGTTCGTCAGCGCAATACCGCCAGTGTCGTTCTTGCGTACCGCCGCGTTACTGGACTGTAGTGACTGACAAATCAGACAGAACTGTGCATTCGCCTGGATGATGTCACTTCAATTGCTTTCGTCACAGGATCTTCCACTGATGTTGTAGCGCCAAGCAGCACGGCACTACGAGATGATCTGCAGCGTCATCAGTACCACCAATGTCGTCGTCACTGTCACCAGTGTCACCACTTTCACCCCTCAGCTTCCAACACAAGACGTTTAGTAACGCTACTCTATCTTCCTTTGTTCAATCAACAACACCGCGGCAGCCAGCAACAGCAAAGATCAAATTCAAACGCTGGAGCAATACAAAGACTACACTTTAACCATGCAGCACTCCCTCCCCTGCCTCAACTGCGAACAACACAACGTATGTGGACGATACCTTGAGTGTTGCTGCAATGTCCTGCTCTAGTCATCCCACCTAACACTCATCCACAACTGCCGATGACGCCACTGAAGGATGCGTGCGTGTTGGCGCTTTGAAAACCCCACACAGAGAGTCACGTTCGTCTCTCACAGTTTCACAAACGTTAGAACCTTGACGTAGGAAACGCCTCGACGAAATGCTCGACGTCGCCGCTGCTCCAACTACCACTGACGTTGAAGTGAGATATGACGTTACGTTGATGTGCTCACACTCTGGCTTCTGAAAGTCCATACAATGAACACAGCTTCAGCAGTCGCTGAAGTCTTTGGCGTCGACGACTTGCTGATGAAAAGCCACCGTTTTGCGATGCAAAAACAAAGGGGCGACTCGGCTAGATCGCGTTGCTAACACTCTGACAGGTTGGCGTTCATACAATAAACACGTTTCCCTCTGTTGCTGAAGTTGTCAGCGTCAATGACTTCACGAAGAAAAAACAGACGCTTTGCAAATAAAAAAGAAGAGTACCTAAAGTTGCAAACACTCCGACAGCATAACATCTGTGCAATGAACACAGTTTCTGCTGTCGCTCAAGTTGTTGGCCTCGACGACGTGGCGATGAACATCCGACGTTTTACAATTAATACAAAAGAAAAGAAACGAAAACTATATCGCGGTGCTAACACTTTGACAGCTTAACCTCCTCACAATGCGAATCGCTTCTGCCGCCAGAGACGTCGTAAAACCAGACGGTCTGATGATCAGGAGTTGCCGTTTTAACACGGGGGGAAGGAGGGGAAAAAACCCATGACCCTACACCATTCAGACAACAAACTTTTGCCACCTGAACTCTCACATCACACTCACTGCGGCTACAGACACACGTGCCTCCGCAGAAGTGACGCACAGCGGACTGGACAAGTCCAGCGAGCCGGAAGTAGTCAATACCGCCAAATTTAGGCGCCGCCGTTGCTGCCGCCAGTTTCTGCCTCGGGCCACGTGAGCGTGAGCAAAGCACCACGCACCCAGGGCCGCGGTGCCCAGGTTGCCAACACCTCCGTGGCGGGTGCACTCAGCACCGCTCTGCGTACCTCACGTTGTGAGGACGAGCGCAACGAACAAACGGCAGGAGCGAGGGAGGGTGGGAAGGAGGGAGGGAGGGAAGGAGGGAGGGAGGGAGGGAGGGAGGGAGGGAGGGAGGGAGACAGACGGACGGACGGACTTACGGACGGACGGATGGACGGACGGACGGACAGACACACAAACACACAGACAGACAGACACACAGACAGACAGACAGACACACAGACAGACACACAGACAGACACACAGACACACAGACAGACACACAGACAGACAGACAGACAGACAGACAGACAGACAGACAGACAGACACACAGACAGACAGACAGACAGACACACAGACAGACAGACAGACAGACAGACAGACAGACACAGACAGACAGACAGACAGACAGACAGACAAACAGACACACAGACAGACAGACAGACAGACAGACAGACAGACAGACAAACAGACACACAGACAGACAGACAGACAGACAGACAGACAGACAAACAGACACACAGACAGACAGACAGACAGACAGACAGACAGACAGACAGACACACACAGACAGACACACACACAGACAGACAGACAGACAGACAGACACACAGACACACAGACAGACAGACAGACAGACAGACAGACAGACAGACAAACAGACACACAGACAGACAGACAGACAGACAGACAGACAGACAAACAGACACACAGACAGACAGACAGACAGACAGACAGACAGACAAACAGACACACAGACAGACAGACAGACAGACAGACAGACAGACAGACAGACAGACAGACAGACACACACACAGACAGACAGACACACAGACAGACAGACAGACAGACAGACAGACAGACAGACAGACACACAGACACACAGACAGACAGACAGACAGACAGACAGACAGACAGACAGACAGACACTCAGACACACAGACAGACAGACAGACACAGTCCCTGCCCAATCACGAGGATGGAGGTAATCAAGAGGCAAGCTTATGCAGCATTCCCAGGGGTAACCAAGTGGAGATTAAGTCAGACTGGCGAAAGAGTAGGATGGAGAGAGAGAGAGAGAGAGAGAGAGAGAGAGAGAGAGAGAGAGAGAGAGGGGGGGGGGGGAGAGAGAGAGAGAGAGAGAGAGAGAGAGAAAGGGAGAGAGATAGATAGATATGGAGAGAGAGAAAGGGAGAGAAAGAAAGGGAGAGAGAGAAAGGAAGAGAGAGAGATAGATAGATAGAGAGAGAAAAGAACCCAAAAAACGAAAGAAAGAAAAGAAGAGAGGAAAGAAGAAAGAAAGCAAGAAAAGTAGGAAGAGGTTGGAATGGAAAACGGCAAAGTGAAAAACTGGAAGGAAAAGGTAATGGAGTCGGAAGTGTCGATGCAAAATGCAACAGATAAAAAACTCGGAAACTGGACTGGAACAATAATTATATAAGAAGTAAGTGGTAAGGAACGGGGGTGGATGTGAGTGGGAGTGGGGGGGGGGGGGGGGGGGGCGGAGGGGGAGAATGGCTGGAGACATCAAGTAGAAATCGTGAACACATACTGTGTAATAACGGGTTTGAAAAATGAAATTGTTGCACCTGATAAATCTCTCTAACCTACTACCAGCCCAAACAAAAGGGAGGTCATGTTCGTATTTATGTGTCATTGCTCTCTACCACCCTTTTCAATCTTGTATATTTCTTTCTTCATCTCCCCTCCAACGCAACTCATAAGACCTATCTTCCATTCCCTCTTCCCCCTCCCAACATCTCTCCCTCCCTCCCCCTTCCCCCTTCCCTCCCCCTTCCCCCTCCCCTCCCCTCCCCTTTCCTCCCCTTCCCCCTCCCCTCCCCATTCCACCTCCCCTCCCTTTCACCCTCCCCTCCCTTTCCCCATTCTCATTCCCTCCCTCCCACAACCGCACTTTCTACTTCTCGCCTTTTTCCTTTCGGAGTTTCCCCAGATACTCGCGCATTTCTCTTTGCCACAAACCAATCGAGGCACAAACCCAGAGGAGGGAATTGCTAATGAGGCAGCGACCCAAGGAGATAAAGATCAGGGACAAAAGTGGGTGCACTAGGTGCTGAGGCGGGCGGAACAACACAAAACAGACATGTGTGGCTTCTGTCACAAATAGAAAAGTGTTGGCACGGAGATAGTTGGAGAATAAGTGATCCCTCCTGCGAAAACATGGCTGAAACCATGTCTAGTTACCTCGAGACAGCATACCAAAAATGTTGCAGATGATGGTCTTGTGGATTAGTAAGAGAAATTAATGTTTTGATAACCACTATTTGTCAGTCTTATCAAGAAACTTCAAGGAATTAAAAAAATCATTTGATTATGTACACGCTTTCGACTCTAGTGGCTCCACCAAGGGTCGCCCCAAGAAACACTCTTTGCCACCAGGGGGCATCTTGAAAGGAAGGGATCCTTTCCCTCCGGCCAGGGTGGACGATCGTCAGCCTTACCCAGAAAGATGCTCCATCCACCGCATTTTGCAGGCGCTCAGTTGCATCTGAGATATCTCTAGGCTTTGCACCCGGGCTGTGCAGGAATTCAACCATCATTAATAGACCAATGTATTAATAATGTCATGATGTATTCATTTAGAGCGTCACGTAAGAACAGTGCGAGTCTTTACACTGAGGGTTGCATTCTATGCACGTGTCTCAACTCTACACCATGCAATGATGACGCTGAAGAGGAGGAAGGATAGATGGATGGATGGAGTTTTACGGCCTATCAGCCTCTGTAGTCTATGTAAGGACATTTAAGCACGAAAATCACTTGAACAGTATAGCGTGAACGCAAAGCAAGTCACGGTGTCCTTAGTTATTTGCCTTGAAGAGGAGGAAATAAGAAAATAAACTATAAGAACGCATGGAGGCAATGGAGAAAATACATCAAGAGCATGAGCCTAGAAGAGGGGGGAAAAACCCCAACCTGAAGCCAAATCGAACCCCAAAAGGCATTGGGAAAGTTACAGAAACCGCACGTTCCGAGGCGTTTCCTGACAAGATCCAGTGACAGCTAGTACTCGACTCTACAGACGTACACCAGTATAATTTCAGGCTTGATACATTTTGAACTTGTGAAGAAGCCAAATGCAAACACGCGTGCATATTCATCCATTCATATATGCACATACATACGCATACATGGACAGTGTACACACATGTAAACACGCGTACACACATGTAAACACGCATACACATGTAAACACACACACACATACACACATACACACACGCACGCACACACAAATAAACAAAAACGACACACACGCACTCACGCGCGTATGCATGCACCCACACCTACACCTACACACACACACACACACACACACACGCACACACGCACGCATTCAAACACACACACACACATTCAAACACACACACACACACACATTCAAACACACACACACACACACACACACACACACACACACACACACACACACACACACACACACACGCACGCAGTCACGTACGCATGCATACACGCGCATGCACATATCTTCACTGTGCACACAGGTCACTATCAACTGTAAGAAACATGTACGTGCGCACACGCAAAGGAACACAAAAAATCACAGAAGAAAGCACTCTCCTCCCTCCTATCCTTTACCAGTCTAGTAATCTATCTACCCGCTTATGTCAACCCAACGACTAACCAGCCTTCACCATAATTATAGCCACACACTCACATAGACACACTCAGTTTATTGCACCGTGTGTTTACAGACAGGTCTTTCTCTGGCCATA